>JASVER010000029.1:1394130-1523938 GCA_030449065.1 Oceanodroma leucorhoa | reverse complement strand
AGACACAGAGTGAAGAAGAAAAAGAACCGCAAACAAAACCGCATCGCAACCAAAGCTGGAAAAAAACCCAACCCCACCCACAAAACTTTAGTGAATTCACTCGGAAGTCTCTGTTGCCAGGGAAGCCACCCGTGGCCGGTACCCACGGGTGGCAAGCTGCGGTGGGAAGCATGCATGCGCTCCCCGGGCTATGCCGGGCCGCCGCCGCGCTGCCGCAGCCGGGTTTGGAGCGGGAGGTTTCGGAGGTGTCGCCGTGCGAAAGGAAAGAAAGGAAAAGCYTGCAAAAGGAAGGAGAAGAAGCCCCAAACCGATCTCATCGTCTCTTAGTAGCTGCGAACACTACAATGACAACCATGTCTTTTTTTTTCCCCCTTTTGCATCCATTTTAAGGAATTATTTACATTTGATCACCATCAGCGGCATTATTATTATTATCATTATCATTATTATTATTATTATTATTCTTTTTACAACAGGGACATTTTTTTCCGGTTTAGTATAATAAGAAAACATCGCCCGAGGAGTCGGCTAAAACATTACCTTTGCAAGGTCCTTACTACACTAATCCCGTGTTACAGGGGGGGTTGGCGGGGCGGGGGGCAGCGGGGGCAGGCCCGGCCGCAGCCCCCTCCCCGCCCGTGGGAGCGCCGGCTCCGGCGCAGCCCCGGGGGCCGGGGGGGCCCCGCCGAGTCACTTGAGGAGGTCCTTGGTCTCCCCCGAGATCCTGGCCATGTTGGAGGCGGTGAGGGCCGAGAGGTGRGGCGGGGGGGGCATCTGGCAGATGGTGCAGGGGCACGGCAAGCCCGCCCAGTGCTGGAAGCCGCTGCCGAGCTGCAGGGCGGGGGGGGTCGAGGGGGTCTTGAGCAGGGAGTGGGGGGGGCGGATGGTGCCGATGGCCGGCAGGGAGGCGGAGAGGGAGGAGGAGGTGTTGGCGGAGGACAAGGCACTGCCGAGGATGGGATGCACCTGGTGCACGGTGCCGGCGGCGTGGGGCGGGTGCCCGGCGGAGTGTCCCACCGTGCCGCAGTGAAAGGCCGAGTGGTGCCCCCCGTAGATTTCCCCCACCAGCCTCTTCATCTCCTCCAGGGAGCTGGTGAGCATCAGGATATAGTTTCTGGCTAGCAGGAGGGTGGCGATTTTGGACAGTTTTCTCACGGAAGGTCCGTGGGCGTAGGGCATCACCTCCCGCAACCCGTCCATGGCGAGGTTGAGGTCATGCATCCTCTTACGCTCCCGGCCGTTGATCTTCAGCCGCAGCTGCTGCAGGTCCTGCTCCGAGAGCTGCTTCTTGATTTTGTACTTGCTGCCTTCCCCTCCGGCCTTGGAGCCGTTCCGGGAGAGGCCTTCCCCAGACATCTTCTGCACCAGGTCGTTCTGGGTGGAGGAGACGGAGTTGAGCCGGCTGTCCTGGTGGTGGTGATGGTGGTGGTGGTGGTGATGGTCTCTCAGGTACATCTCATCCATGTCTGGCGAGGAAGCTCTGCTGGAGACAGAGCTGGAGTCAGAATTCATTGTATTCGGGCTTCTGAGCAAGAAACTCTTCCCTGCTCTGGAGGTGGTGGAACAAGACAACTCTCCTTCAAAAAGCAACGGAAGCGGAACGAAAAAGAAATAAACGGACGGCAGGCTCTGCCAGCGAAGGGCTGGAAATGCTGGAGGAAGAGGAAAAAAGCCTCTCAGCCCCCTCTCTCACCAATCTCTCCTCTTTCCCTCTCCCCCGGTTACTCAGCCTGTTTACAGGATGGCTAGTTAGTGTATGCTTGGACTAACCTCAGCCTGAAAAAGAGGGGCTTTTATAGAGCTGCAGCAGAGAGCAGAGACAAAAGGAGCCCTCCTATGTATAATGGTCTAGTTAGGATGACGTGCCATTATTCAGGGCGGTGCGCTTTGACTGTCCCATTTAGCAAGGACCCCTATTCATATTCATTGTGGTGCCACCCGGGACACCTCAGCCACGGACCATCAGGAGTCAAGGAGACACAAAACCTCTCTGATTGACACCGCACACTCATCGCTCCGTGTGCGCGCCATCTCCTCCCCCTGCCCCTCATTTCCAATATAAAACCGCATCCCGTCTACAGTAGGGAGGCAGGGGACTGCGGGGGGCTGCGCGCCTGCTCGGGGCCGGCGAGGAAACCCCGGCCGCGGGCGGCAGCGGGCCGGAGCAGCCCGGGGAAGTCCCCCCGCTCCGGCGGGAGGGGGTGGGGGACGTCGGTCGCCCCCGTCCTGCAGCGTGCCCGGCTCCAGGCGCGGCTCCCCGCTTTGTTTGCCTTTCCCTCCCCCTCCCCCGGTCCCCCCCGGCCGGGGTTTGTGGTGCGGCACCGGCTGGCCCTCGCCCGGCYGGGCTGGCCGCAATTGGCTCGTACCTGGGTCGCCGCTTTGTTTAAATGAGCGATGACTCGGGCRGTCGGCGGGCAGCCTCCGCGGGAAGATGCGCGCTGGGAAGCCCTCCTCCCCCCGGGCCAGCGACTCCCTTTAAATAAACGGGGAAAGCCGGGGTGCGGCGGCAAGCCGGTGTGCTTGGCGGCGGGAGGGGCTGCCGGCCGGGAGGGGGCGGCAGCCCCCGGGGCTCCGCTCGCCCTCGGCTCCGGCGGGAGGGCGGCGCGGCGGGGCGGCCGGAGCAGCCGTCGGCGGGACCGAGAGGCTGCGTTCAAGGCCGGGCCGGGCCGGACGCAGGCGGGAAGGGAGCCGGCCCGGGGGGGCAGCGCTGCAAAACAGCCCCAGGCGTTCGCGCCAGTAAGTGAAGCGGCTCCGGGCCCCGGCTGCAGCCTGGGCGGGACCTTCTCTCGCCGGCGGTGGGGCGGGGAAGGAGGGGGTGCGTGGGGCCGGGCAGGACGGGGCTCCACCGGGCAGGGCTAGCGGGGCACCTGGGGCAGGTGTCACCAGCCCAGCTCTCGGCCSTGCTGGGCATCCGCCGGGCGTCAGCTCTGCCTCTGCCCCCGGGGCGGACTGAGCTTTCTGCGAGGCTGGGGGGCAGAAGCAGCCTGCCCGAGCCGCGTGCGTGCCCGGGGAAGAGAGTGTGGTCCTCCGCCGGGTCTTCCCAGCCCCCGGTGCTGCCTCCTACGCGGTGAGTGCGGGGCTGCCAGCCGGGACGGGGCGGGAGCCACCCGCGGCGGGCGGACCCTGGCGCTCCCGGAGTCGGCCCGGGTGCCCCCGCTTTCCCGGGGGGAGCCGTCGGGCTGAGTTTCCACCTGCCAACAGGCGCGTAGGGCCCAGGAGAAAGCTCCTTGGCAGAACCCCGCTCCTCCATAAAGAATCTCCAGGCCCCGAGGAGACCGAGGAGCCAGGAATAGAGGGACACTTTCATCCGACTGAGTCTAACAGTGCTTAGCCTGCTGAGCAAAATTAAAGCCTTCTGATTTCAGCACTGTCAGTAAATCCCGCCGTGAGAAGGAGAAGAAAAGAAAGGAAAAGAAAAGAAAAGAAAAGAAAAGAAAAGAAAAGAAAAGAAAAGAAAAGAAAAGAAAGAAAAGAAAGAAAAGAAAAGAGAAAAGAAAAGAAAAGAAAAGAAAAGAAAAGAAAAGAAAAGAAAAGAAAAGAAAAGAAAAGAAAAGAAAAGAAAAGAAAAGAAAAGAAAGGAAAATAAAAGAATTTAGGAGAATATATCAGAAATAACTGAACGCGACATCGGCTTATCCCGCTTCCGCCGCGAAAGCCGTAAACCCACCCAGACTTTTCCCCCAGCTGGGAGGTTTGCCGGGCAAACAGGCAGGGAACCTGGCCGGGCCCGGAGCCCCCAGCGCTGTTCCCTCCGCGCCCGCGGAGCCGGGCGCCGCCCGTCTCCGCACCTCGCGGGGGAGGCGCGGGCGGCCTCCCCTGCCTGCGGGGCCGCTCTCCGGGGGGSTCCCGGGGCTGCCCGCTCCTCCCTTCGACCTTCCCTCCCGTGGAGCCGGGATGAAGAAAATGAACAAAACCTGACACGGTGACGGCAGCGGCGGCAGGAAAACGCTCAGGATCGGGGGAAAACCCCGGCCCCGGGGCCGGAGGCCGCCCGGGGGCGGCAGCTCCCACCCCCCCGTCCCCGCGCCCGCCGCTCCGGAGGAGACACGCCGCTCGGTTTGGGGGAGGTCGAGTCCGACGGGGACAGAGGAGAGGAAGGCGAAAAGACGCCGTCGGGGGAAGCAACAGGAGGGGTCCCGTCCTCCCCTCCGGGCCTCGGCTTCATCGGGTTGGGGCCGGGGGCGATACCGGCCTACGGAGCCGCCGGTGCACCGCGGGGCGGAGAGGGGCGGGCGCTGGGACGAGAAGGAAAAGTCAGGTCGTCACTCGGAGGAATATTACGAATATTTCTTCTCTCCCCCTTCCCGGCGACGTTGCTGCTCCCCAACGCCCCCGGCTCGGCTGTCGGGCCAGTCCCGCCCGCACGGCCGCAGCATCCCCCTCCCGGGACAAGGCGGCGGGGCTCGGCCCTGCTCGGAGTCGCCTTAGGGCAAAGGAAGGATTTCGGAAAGTAATGCGAGGTTAAATCCCGGGCACAGGGAGCCTGGACAGAAAACTCGTTTCGGAAAAGGGCAGCACTGCTCCAGCACGATTGCTGGTCGTAACATTGCCTGGCGCATCCAAGCCTCCCCCGCTGCTTTTCTTTGCCGCTTTTACTTTGCTGATGCTGGAGAGAGAGGGAGGAAGGGAGGGAGGAAGAGRCAAAGAAAGAAAAAAGGAAGAAAAAAAGAAAAAAGAATAAAAGAAAGAGAGAGAGAGAAAGAAAGAGAAAACGAGCAAAAAAGAGACGAAAAGAAAGAAACATTGAAAAGGAAGGAAAAAAGGGAAGGTCTCAGTGCAGCAGAGCGGTCCGTGGGAAGTGCCACCCGTGGGCGCAGCCAGGTGGGAGGAGAGCCGCCCGGACACTTGCTGGCTGAGCCCACGGAGAACGGCGGAGCCGGGCCGGCCCGTCACGGCAGCGGGCGGTGGGTGCCCGGCGGGGCGGGGGTCCGCGCTGCCCCAGGGCGGGCTGGCTGCGCCCGCCGCCGCCGCCTCTCCCTACCCGGGCAAGTGCCCGCCATCCCCCGGCCAGGGTATTTCGGAGAGGGCTGCGGAGGAGCGCCGGGCGTGCCGCTGTCCCGGTTCAGTCAACAGCGAGACTCCCCCCGGCGCCGGCAGCAACGAAATTAGCGCCCGGGAGTCAGAAAATCGAATGTTTTCCTAATCGGGGTGTAGGAGAAGGGCAAAAATGGTAGCTGGGTGGTAGCTAAGTCAAATTAACATGCGCTCCCCCGCCTTTTAATTCCTGTTTTCAAAAAGGCAGAGAGATTTGGTGAGGGAGGGAAACGTGTTTTCTCTGGAAAGGCAAACTGCTCTGGAGTACGGAGAAAATCAGGTGCGAGGGCATCCCGCACAGCCTCCGTGCCCGCATCAGGCCGGGCCGTGGGAAACGCGACCCGCTCGTAACCCAACGTGCAATCGTAGCGGCACGGCTGGCCGCCGCTCAGGGCACAGGTTTGGGGTTTAGAGGCTTCTCGGAATGGAAATTGTGCGTTTTCAAATATCGGATTTTAATTAATGGATGCACTTTAAGGCAGTGCCCGATTTTGAATTCTCATAGAGCTTGGTACGGAAACTGGATGTACTTTTCTCTTGCGTAGCGTTACTATGAAATAATATTAAAGCATGCGCTTCTCTCGACTTTATTGACCTGGCCGGCAACACAGAATCGGACTCATGACATGAAGACTGGTTAAATCAGTAGTATGTATTTTTCTTGTGGGTTTATCAGAAGGCTATTAGCTTTTATGGTTTATGGCTATTAGGTTTTGCTATCTCTGCTTGCTTTTAATTTAATTTGGGCATTTGACAACGGCGTTTTTAGTATAAAATAGTTCTAAATGTTAGCATTACAATAAGGTAGTTGTTGATCCTATTTAGGAAACACAGATCACTGCGTTACAAGAAAGCTCTCAGCCAGCTGTCTGTGAGACGAGTGCTGCTATGAACGGGTTGTGCTACACCGCGCTGGGTGCTAAAGCTGAAATTTGTTTGTTTCTAAACGGCGTTCATTTTATTTTAGAGAGGACAGCCGAGATTCCCTAACCGTACTTTGGTTTTGCTCGAAATGTGTTACTGGATTACATTTAGATTGATGGTATAATTCAGATTGATAGCATCTCATCATCTGACACTTTGACATCACCAAAGTGAACAGGCTGAAAGACTATTTTAATTCTTGTGTTTATTACGAATTTGCTTTCCAGAAGTAGGGCAATACGAGGGCAATGTCGACTTCCCTTCTGACTGGAAAGGGATGAGAAGGCTGTCCTGGGCTGCTGTAGTCAAATTCTCCAGTCAGAGAAACCCGGAGATAGTATTCCTCTGCCTGGATACAAGAAAATTCTTCTCCATTCATATATTTTCAAATTCGTTGGCAACAAGGGGTCAGAACAAAATTTGCCCCTGTTTATTAAGTATGAAGCTGGAGCCCTTACTCAGACCTTTAAAGTAACCTGCGGATGACGACAGGATTGGGTCCATACCAGGCACTGCTTCTGGGGAGACTATAACCTTAAAGGAAATAACTGTTGGGCATTCCAGTGCACCTAATTAAGGATGGCATTTTATTTTCTGTATTTAAATACTGATTTGCAAAACTTCTGGAAAAAATATGGCATAAAGCCTTAGTAATAAAATTTAAAATGTCAAAGACTAACTAATTAGAGACATGCAAATTGCTAATCCTCTGATATATGACGTTTGCTACCAAAAGCCTGAAATTAGTTTCAGTAAACAATAAAAACCATTTAATCAACAGTTTGCATTTAATTCCTTTATTTTTTTTCTGTAGTGAATGCACCTGAAATCTGCATTTTATTTAGAGAAAAGATTATAGAAAATCAATTTGAATGTTTCTAAAGCTATCAGACATGCCATGGTATTAGTCAACTGTGAAATATTTTGCTGTCTTTGGAATTTAAGAAGAAAAAACCTGTCAGTATTGTTGAATCCATTAAATAGTTTATTTTTAGCTGCTTGGTAAAACTTGCACTACCTCCAAGATACAGCCACAGAGCTGAGACTGTGATGCACATTTCCCATATGCAGAGCTCAGACACTGGTGCACACTTCACACATGCAGAATGGGCTAAACCTGGCACTCCTGGCAAACAAGCTCGTCACATACTTTGGAATCACGGCTGGCTTGTCACTATGTTGAAGGATAATAACGCTGCTCAAAGGCCTGTGTTTGTCTTCTCTTTTGMCTTTACGTTCTGCACCTAAAATATTAATGTTCTCGAATGGGCAAGTTTTCTTTGTCTTTCCTTCTGGCCTTTCACGTCACTTGCAGTTTGCACTCTCACTACTGTGAACTTTCTCCACCTACTACACTTGATACCGAAACTCACCCACTGACTTCTAAGAACCCTCTCCCTCACTGCTTTAGTAGAGAGTTGACGATTACCGAGTTAATCTCAAAGTCATGTAGGCTATTTAAATATCAGCTGTAAAAAAAGTGGGAGATGGACAGAGAGTACATGAGAGCTCCCCCCTGCTCCCCCCAAATCCTCCCCGTCAGAAACCCCAGATGCACTGCTGTTCAGTAAGCTTCTCAAATGCTTAAAGTTATCTTAGGCCAGAGTGAAAACATTGGTGTTATAATGACTAAAGATTGACATGTTTTGCCGTCTCAGTTTATTAAACAAATAAGTTTAATGCAATTTATTTTTCATAGCTATAGTGAAAAGAAATAAAGCCATAGAAATTATTGAATAACGATTCCACTACACATGGAAGACTCACTAAAGAGAAAGAAAAAAAATCCTTGTCTCATTTTGTATCTCAATTTTAAACAATGCATGTCTCAAGTGAATATTTACGGGTTGTTAATAGGCTAGTACAAATTCTAGAAGACACAACAAAAATTATCAGCAGTCTATTCACAAACCTTTGCCATGTCTCAGTGTTTGGGGATGGGYGCATGGACTGCCTTCACCACCCTTGAATAGAACTCTATTGTGTGGGCTTGTTCCATCGGGATCAATGGGACGACATGTGCAATGAGATGCTAATGAACGCCAGAAACGATAGTAAAATCTGGCCCGGCTAAGGCATAAGACTGTTTTTATAAATCACTTCTGAGTCTCCTGCTATACTGCTTTGAAACTTCAAATGTTCAGGGAGGCCTTACTATATAAGATAAGTTTTTTGCATCATTTAAATCACATTTTCCCACCCTTACAATTTGAATCACTCTCCATTATCATCTTCTTTAAAGTTGCAGTTGAAACGAGGCAGTGCGTTTTCAGTGGCAATTGCACCGCTAATGTAAATGCGGTTCCACAAATGGAAAATAAAATACACTGGAGGAAAATAACGTCAAGCACAAGTACAAAAGAGAAGAATGATGGTCAGAAAGCAGGCACACGGGAAAGGATAGTGTTGGCAGTGTGTAGCCCCATGGTCATTGCTGCACCACACCTGCAGACCCCCCCGTAGTCTTCAGAAATGTTCATGTCTCACACAAGGGGGACAACAGTCCTAGGCCCATCTCAGAGAAGCGTAACTGCAGGGGGAACCGTGCCAGGCRAGTGCTTAAGACCAGGCAGAGGCCTGCTGTGCTGTGGGAGACGTGGCTGCAGGGCCCGTCAGCGCCCTTTCTTGGTCCTGCAGTTCTTCAGCCTGGACCAGAAAGCCTACAAACCTATGGATATAACACTGGGAGCCCACRATTCTCGGGAGCTTAGAGCAGGCTTAGTAGCGCTCAGACACAATAGAAATGTGGATCATAAAAGTCCCACCTCCACCTCTTAAAAGAGAGAGAGAGGGAGAGAAGACTAGATCCACTGACACCATCTTTTCTCATCAGCTTATGGCAAAGGCTAATTATTAACTATTGAAACACTGGCAAACTGTGGTGTTTGTTTGCTTATTATGAGGCCTGTCAGGGCCAGAACCAAACCTTACTGAAACTGATTGATGTCTCTCGGTTTCAATAGACTCAGAGGTCAGGCCGCTAAAATTCAAATTACCAGTGCAGTTCCTTGCAGTAAAGAACCAGTGAGTGCTGTAAGGAAGGGCTTAATTACTCCAATGAGATCATTTAGTTTTTAAGCAAAAATGCTTTAATTGGGGGCAGGCCCTTTCATATTTGTTTCCCAAGAAGGAAATTGATTAGCAAAATGTTAATAATAATATCTTAAGAGAGCCCATGCCAGCTATAGACACCAAGCTCGCCTAAGGGAGCTCACAGTTTCTTTTCAGCCACAGATGCTGAGCTAAACTCTTTTCAGGGAAGGACCTGTGAGTGAAAAGCAAGCCATCTTCTCTAGTTTGCTAATGCCGCTTCTGTAACCATTTCGCCTGTTATTCTTTTGCACCTGAACCAAAGATGAGTGTCCAGTAGCAGCAGTTTTGTGTCTCCAGATCTAGCCTGAAGCCATCATCTCTTTTTCTTTGACAGGAAGACACTTCCTTGCAGGGGTGCTTAGCTGGGTCCCTGGTAAACCTCGACCTTCACCTGGAACTCAATGGCTTGAGACGCTGTCAGCAAATTTAATTTGGAGAGGAAATACACGGGACATGAATGATTCCTCGGTGGAGGTTAGTACCACGAGTCCTCTGCCTGGCYGTCGGAAATGTTGCTGGCTGGGAGCGTGGGATGGAACAGGATCTCGGGAGCTACAGCCCCTTATCAACCAGTTTGTACACAGCAAAACAAGTAGTCAGCACTGCTCCTACGATACTCCCTTTTATCTTTCAGATATTTTGTATACTCAGGGGAGGTGAGAGCTCTAAGGTTCTTCCAGGCACAAAGAATATAATTCTGGAGTGGGATGACACACACTCAAAACAAGGAAAATCCTTTGCCTCTTAATTGCTAGAACACCATTTTGCACAAAGGTCAATAAATATTTTATCTCATCCACTCACCAGTAGTGCAGTGTCCTTGCGGAAACATCGGTGATCTGTAACTCTCGGTAACAATTATTACCTGTAGTTCAGTGAGACCAACAGACCCAAAAAAAGATGAAAAATTGAGATGTGCAAAACCTTCACTGAAGGCAGTACTGTGTAAATAGGTAAGACAGATGGGAAAGACTGGGCAACAATAAGCAGAATGATAAAAAGTAAAGGGGAAGAAAGAAATTATATGTATTTTTAATTTTATAGCTCTGTATGACTGATGTTCACAGCTGCAGTGGGAAGTAAGTATTTTTACCACTCTGAAAATGAAATTAAATGTATAACAAAGTTCATAGGTATATATGGTTTTGGGTTGTCTTCTCTTCTTCATATTGGCTCTGTTACTAAATGAACCTTTTCTCCACAGCTGGCAGGCACCTGAAATGGATAATCAATGTGTTGCAGTTCCAGTTTTTGCAGATATTGCTACCTTTTCCCTAAATTGCAGAGGCCCAGTCCTGCATCATTAGTGTATGTGAACTATTCAGAACTCCCTGAAGATTTGGGGAGCATATAGAGACCTAATAGCCTCCCTGCTTTTCAGTATTTGAAGGGTTTCCACCTATCTGAAATCCTGTAGAGTCACTTGTAAACTGCAAAACTTTGTGACTTATCAAAATCATTAGAATTCATACACTTAGTTCCTTTAATCTGGATATTCATGGCATCCTTTCCCATGTATTTTTATTAAAGCACGACTTGCAAAAATGGCAAGTTAACAAAATATTAGCTCAAACTTGGCCTGTTTTATTCATAATAATAAAGACCCACTCATCTTTATACTGGCTTACTTTGGTATTAGTAGATTAATATTAAATATATTGAATTCAGCTAATACTCACCCAGGACTCCATGCCTTTTAAAGACAAAAGTAAATGGAAGTAATTAAGAGAGTATCTTTGACATTTTAGCAACATTTCTGTTTCATTCAGCCTATTTCATATACTCTGAAATTTCATTTCTGGGCTGAAAATTGGAAAACAAATGTACACTTATTGCAAGTAAAAAGATCACTTAAAAGACATTCTGCAGGGTATGAAAAGTTTTCCTTTTTTTTCTTCATCTGGTTGTATATGTTCTTGTCCTTTATAAGTCATAGCAAACAATATAGTATTCCACAACAGCTTTTATCCTAGTGAGCAGAAAGTGAGCAGAAAGACTGAACAAAAGAATGAATTAATTAATTAATGGATGAATGTATTAAAAAAAGGCTCCACCTGCTCTGCTCCAAAAATCTCTCAGTATACTACAGAGAGGTTTGTTACACTGACTAATATGAAAGCCCTCCTCTTAATTTTTGAACAATATGATTTGTTCACATTTGGAGTGATTGCCAAAATGCAAACTATGTAACATAAGCTGTGCCTTCACTGATGTGTCTAATATCAAGAAATCACCACTGTCATTGCCCTAAAGGCAACGAAGGAGGCAGTCTATCAAAAATGGAAGGGGGAAAAGCAGATTTTTCTATTGCTTTATCAGAAATGTCTAACACACTTGTTTAATCTTAAGGCCTTGCCTTGCCCGCATGAACAGTTCACTTACATGAGAAAGATTTATCTTAATATGATCAAAGGCACTCTTTTAAGAATTTTGTGCCTTTATGCTCTAAACCCAGTGATGCTTCCTTGTCCTCCAACAGCAGGCAAGAAATATTGTAACAAACTGCAAGGGGGAGGACCTTGATTTGCCTACCAAACACCAGCTGAGATGATTGCCACAAGTTCGCAGAAGACCTGCTCTAAAAAGAGAAACAGGAAAGCCACAATACTTCTGTCTTCTTGTCTGGGCTACACCAGAGCCCCACCGGTGGTACCAAAGGGAAAGAGTCGGTGGCTAAGGGGTGCTGGATTAAGGGGTGTGTGTGTGGGATTTGTGTGTCCCCCCCAGACAAAGAGCCCTGTCCCCCGCAGGAAGGTGCTGAAATGCAAAGCAAGCTCCCAGCTCCTTTTCTCTCTCTTGGTGGCATTTGGAAGTGTAAAGCTTTGAATACCAATTGCTTGAACTGGACATATGTGAATCTCTTCTAATCCTACTAATCCCGTCCCCAAGTGCTTCTTTGTATGTGGAGGCAACACACATAGATCTAAGTGAAAGTGGCCGTAATCCTGGAAATGTGGAAAAATGTCCCAGTGTGGGAGTTGGGAGAGGGAAAAGCTCCCTAGCGGAGGGGACCTGCTGGAAGAGCATTGTGTTTGCGGGGTGAGCCAGGGGCGGCGGTGGGGGCAGGGAAGACATGAAGGAGAGCTCTCACCTTCCGTGAGCTGCCAGGAGGAAAGCAAACCCACCCAGCAGGAAAGCTCCCTTGCAAACAGCCATCGCACACTTGAGCAAACCCGCAGAACTGAGACAAAGTTTCCAAACGCTGGGAAATTCACCCACCGGCAGCTTTCAGCAGTGTGAGCTCAGCAGGCTAGGCACTAATGTGCTGACTTCATTATTTCCCAACCTCGCCCCGCTGAATGGCAGATTTGTTTAGGGAATGGTGCGCTATCGCTCCATCCTTCCCTGGGCACAAAGATAGGGAGGGGAGCTGGGATCATGGCCCCAGTCAAGGGCACTGGCTCTCCGTCTTACGGGGGACACGTTTACTCTGCGCAGAAGTGCAGAAAATCGGGCCACGTAAGCAGATGCCTTTGCCAAACACTAACAAGGCAGCAGAGAAGAAGTCAGCTCGCAAGTGACTGGTTGTATTATTCACTCAGCCTCTCTGAAAACTGATTTCAAGCATCAAATCGTCTGACTGTATGTAGGTAAAAGGATAGAGATGGGCAAAGTTTCTATGTCTTTGATTCAACACTGAAACCTCAGCATTTGACCAGGCTGTTACTTAAAATTAACATCCACCTGGATACTAACAAACCCTACCGGTTTTCCCAATATACAAGTCATATAATTCAGCCATGTGAATTTCCCAAATGTCAGACAGCTAATTTACATTTTCTTGGCTAGTCACTGAATCAGGCGTGTTTATACCCCACAGTAGATAGTGTACAAGGAAATTAATCTGTTTTTTGTATGTGCTTTCAAAAGACTTTAAAATATGGAGCAATTGATAACATTATTTGCCAGCCAAATCTTTATTTTGCTTAATAAATCTCTAGATAAAACCATGTTAGGTAAGAAAATCTAAGGCTATATATTCTCTGGGAGTTGACTTTTTTATTACCTCACCAGACTTTGTGCTTTCATAAATAAGTGTCAGCTGAAATTAACCTGCTGTTTAGAGATAGTATAAAGCATCCCAAAATCAGCCTGGGGACTGGCAGTCTATTTTTTTTTTTGCACATGAACCTCCTGAATGTCACAGGGACAGAAAACGAGGATAGATCCTTAACTTTGCATRGATAAAGCAATAAGATTGTCTTTTGGAAACATGCTAAGCCAAACCCCAAATGCACTAAAATAACTTCATTAACAAGAAACAGCTCAGGGAAGGGTTTTGCTGTGTGCATCAGAGAACATGTAGGATAAAATGAGATGAGAATAAAATGCCTGGTACTAAGCCTAGTACCTGTGGAGGTGTGTGAACTTGACCCTACTGCTCGCCACAGAAACACTGCTCACATGAAGAAATGTTACCAGCCTTGGCATTCAAGGGGACTGCTGATAACGCACCTGCGACCTCCTCCGATTCCAGCAGTGCCATCCCACCTGCGGCTTGGCCAGCATGCCGTCCCGTGGGCTGGCACCGGAGGGGGCCTGGCAGAGCCCAGCCCTTTGGGGCACAGAAAATCCCYGGGGTCAGGGGATGCCCGGAGTCARGGTACACTGGCACACTTGTTCCCTTACTTTAGACTTCCCAACCGGGAAAGAGAAGGTAAACAACTTGTCTATATGGAAGCTGGCTTAGTTTGTGTTAGATGGCCCTGTGGCCCACAGGTGCCTGTGGYGCCCACTCCCACAGGATGCTGTGCATTTTACAGGTGAAGCGAGGGGATTTTGATTGCTGAAGGCCTCACGCTCAGCTGCCCTCCTGCTGGCAGGTCTCACCCACGCCCTGGGGTGCCGTGGGGCTGCAGCGGGCTCCACGCCTCGCATCCTGCCACCGACCCCTTCGCAGCACTCGAGGGTCCCACCAGCTCAGCCCTCCGGACGTCAGGGAGAGCTCTGGGGTGGCCTGGCACCTCCCTGGGTCAGTCTGCACTGGAAATCTGGTGGTGCTCAGCCTTCACAGCCCATATTGCTTCATATTGTGAGTGGCTCACATGGCCATCCCTGAGAGCTGCCTCTGGGGAGCAAAGGATTAACCATGTGCCCGCCTGCCCCTGGGCAGCCATCTCCCCTGGCCGAGCCCTGGGGGCAGCACCCCCTGCCCTGGGGCACCACAGGCCTGCCCCCAGCACCAAGCCCGAGGTTGCCTAGCAACCCAGGCCTGCCTAGCAACCAATTGCCTCACAGCCCTGGCTGGTGGCAGCCAATCAGAGTGTCCTGATGACCCAACCCAGGCAGCTGGTGCCATTTTGTCTCTCAGTGCTGGGAGGTGTGATGAATCCCAGACCGTCTCTGAGACCAGTGGGCAGGGAACGGCCTGTGTCCGTACCGTTGGCGTCCATGGCCCTCCAGAAGAGGTTGGCCACATGCGCACTGCTTGATGGGCAGAAGCCACAGCCATGTGGTGTTCCAGGCCAAAGCCAGTTGGCCATTTCAGGGCACGACCAATCAAGCCCTCGCCCTTTCTCATGCTCTGGGCACTGGCCAGTCCGCCAGCACGTGTGGTGCCGTGGCGGCCTTCAGCTGCTGCTGCACATGCCGCGGCTGCTGCCCCTTCCCATTTCCTCCCCCACCGACTTGCAGGGGTGACTCCTCTGTTCCAAGGCCATTTTGACGAGGCCCCAGTGGTCTCCACAGTCTCAGCCAACACAGAGGGGTGGCAGCGGGGCCTGAGCAGCTCTCTGCAGTGTGAAAGAAAGGCTGTGCGGTGCTTAGCTGGAAACCGGCTCCCCTGTGTGAAACAGCAGCTGGAGGTTGCTGGGAGCTGGAAACATGCCTCGAGTCACACTTTTTGTTCAGGTTAGCAAGTAGTTGCTGACTAATTCTCTCTCCTGATCACCCTGCCTGCCTGGACAGGCAGTGGTCAGTCCAGGCTGGGAGGCCAAACTGATAATACTCACAGAAAAGCATGTATGTCTATACAGGTGCCACTGGCATGTGAGCACAGGTACTTTTTGGAGGACTGCAGCTGGAGAAAATTCTTGTGGTGTTGCCTGTGTTCTGTGGACCCTTCCTCTCAGGGTCCTGAAGTCTAGACCTGGCTTTTCTGTAGGCCACGGCTTTCAGTGCAGTCTGGCCTGCCTGGAGCTGGCTGTCTCCTCGCCAGCTTTGGCAGGCTTCTCGGTGATCAGAAACCTTACAGCAGTCACAGGCGCGGCCAGGCGCGGCCCAACTGCGTGTCCGTCCGCTCAGGGCCCGTCAGAGCAGAGGGACGATGCCTCGGCCAGCAACAGTGGGGCTTCTGGATCGTATGGGGCTGTTTCTCCTCACTTCCATCAGGTGGGTTCTGATTCAGATACCAGGTTTCAAGTCAGTCCTGGGTTAAAAGTGCTGGAGGGGATGCGGGAAGCAGCTGGCAAGGCTTGGTTTTGGCTTGCAGGGGCTCAGCATGGTCCCCGGTGGCCTTCAGTCTTAAAAGGCCCAAGGGTGAAGCGTTCACTCTGCCCAGTTAGTTAAGGCAGGCCCTGAAGGAGCAGTGTGGCTCCAACCAAAGGCCCGTTCATTATGAGATGATAGTTGGTAACAGTGCAAGCGAGGTAAATACCTAAGTCACACCAAGCCAAGGCAAATCTGCGTTGTACGGGGTGGGAGTACAGGACATGGGGCAAAACTGACTTGATGTCAGGACAAGATTTAAAAGGTCTTTCTAGAAGCACTTCAAATGCTGGTTGGCAAAAGGCCAACCTGGGGGATACCTGAAGGGTAGGACAGTCAGGTGTGACCAGGCCAGGCTCAGCCTGTCATGTAGCTGCGCAAGGGAGGGGGCTGCTGCCAGTGGAGTAGTCCTCATTTGCAATCAGATCTGTACTATAGGCACTGAAATGTGTCATGGTGAAGGTAATCAAGCCTAGATGTTGCTATCTCTGCTTGTCTACAGTCATCTTGGCACATCAACGTTCAAGCGTGGGCAATTTTTTTTCCTAATACTGCCGTAAATCAAGGGCATTATATCCAAGGCTACATAAGCTAGAATCGTCATTGTCACTTTGTTGTCTTTGATGGATTCACACCAGCTAGGGATCTGACCCTATTTCTATAACCTGCCCCAAATGCCAACAATTAGAGTCTGTTTCAGTTTAAATCAATGAAGCATTAATATCTTTAAAACAATTTAGTTTCAAATGGTTGCAAAAACAATGAGGCGGTATGGCACCCTGTAGGCTGAAGGAAAACCACTGAAATCAATTGGGTCAATTTGGAACTCAATATTTACTGTTGGGATCTACACAAATTCAAGAGCCAAAGGCAAGATTAGTTGGATTAGTGCTTCAGTGGTCCTTCATTATCCATTTCTCCCTCAGTGACATGATTTGTGTCTTCAGTTAACTGTGCTTATTAAATGAAAATGATGAAGGATTGAGGCAAAAGTACATATGTAGAAGGAGGGTGTTGAATCTTGCTAATCTTGTTTAGAATGTTATTGCATTTCATTACATAGGAAATGTCATTGAGGTTTTCTACATATTCTTCCAGTGTTAAATCTCAGAGCCTCACTCTGTCATAGGAAAATGGAGATGCAGAAATGTATAACAGTTCAGTTACTTGCCAGTCAGAAGACAGGCAGAAAGCAGCATCAGGTCCACCTGAACATGTGGTTTCTAAGCACAGACCACTCTTTGCTTCCTCCAGTTTACATTGCTTTCTAGGCTGTGATAACAAGTGGAGAACTACTTGTGTATAAGAGGATCCCAGTTTGCCTACTACAGCGAAAGCAGAGGGGGAAGGAGCCCCATAACAGTGTGAGTTCAGGCTTGGCTCTGCTGCAGACACTCTCAACACTATGCCAGCTGCTGCTCTGGAGGGTGAACGTATATCAGTTCGGACTGTGTTGTAGAAAGGTCAGAGCCATGTAAATAACTTGAACCTAGCACGTTTTTCTCTTGATATTGGAGCACTAGCTCATGTGAACTATGAGGTCGGATCCAGTCACAGAGTAGAAAGAGGGAAGGGGATTTGCATGTGGCACAGGCAATACAGGGGACATGAGCATAACATCTTCTCAAGTCTCCAGTTAAGTCTGCAGCTGAATCTGAAATCATCCCATCCATTTACTCATTGTGCAGGTAGAAAGTATATCCCAGGGCACATTTCAAACAGCCTTTTAAATAGCCTGTTAAACCAAAATAAATATGACCACATTACTTTTTTAATTTCTCACTGTTTCAAACCAGGTTTAATTAGGCACACTGCAACCTTGGAAAAATCTAAGGAACAGGGAAGTGATATTGATTCGTTATTATCACTTTAATTGTCTATTCTGATGTGTTAAAACTGAAACAATCTTTCAGCTGCAATGTCTAATGAACTCCATGATCAAACAAGATCTTGCTAATTATGGAGTTAATGAGGACAAGTTCACAGGCAGAGTTAAGTTAGTAATTCCATGTTTCAAAGCATCTTGATGCTCAGTAAGATCTTCATTTGGTGCTGTAATGGTACACATTTTGCATTTCTTCTTTCTGTAACATGTTACAGAAGGGCACCCTATGTATGGTGTATGCTGCTAATCGTGCAAATGGCACAAAGCAGACTTCAATAAATTAAGAGACTCACTGTTTATAAATCAACTCAACATTGAAATCTCATTTACATTTTTGCTATCCCATGTAATGTGTTTACACACAAATAATGTCAACATTAGCATGGGAGGGGGGTGAATTTAAATTCCACAGCATGTTTCTGAAGCCAAACGGTCAAGGAAAGGCAATCAACATTTTAAATGAGCATACAGGCAACTAGATTTTCAAAAAAAAGCACTACTAAATCAGGCCTTTGAACCCACAGTAGCAAAATGAACCTTACAGCTGTATCCATTTCAAGGGAATGCTTACACTGGGCACAAGTGGGATAGGGCAGCCAAAGCAGTGCTGTGTTTAAAGCAAGTTATTCTTCTTGGTCCTGCCAGGAAAGCTCGTATCTAAAAATTATTGTTTATAGGACTTTTTGTAATCAGAGTTTATTCTCTGTTTATCTCCTGCTTTCCCAAGTTTCTCTTTTAAAAATGATGGTAACCTTGGACTTGTATCTGTACCTTCTGTCCTTGCACAATAGGCACTACTAAAGGGTCTGCAAGATTTGTAATTGCAAAAAACCACGGACAACCAGATTGCTGCACCTGCATTGCTTAGTGCAAGCAGCAGCAGTTTGTCGCAGTGGCAGGAGTTTCACTGCATCCAGCAAATAACCATGCTGGATTAAGTAATCCATTTCATCTGCCTTGCATTAAACAAGCCATGTCACATGGAAATAAAGATCATCTGACAACATGTTGTGGTTGCTTTAGATCTCACAGTTCTGGACCGAGAACAGTAGAGTGGGAGATACTGGATACAGGCTCAGGGATACCAGCAATGCCCATGAGTCCCTCGAGGTCCAGGCAAGCAATGGAGCCTGCAGTAGTGCTGAGTAACACAGCTACCTCTTGGTTTAGAAGTGTAAATATATATATTATTTAATATTTCTTTTACAAGTATGTCGGCGATAGCATCTCCATTCGAAGAAGTGGAGGTGGCCAGCTGAACATCACTGAGATGCAATTTTATTTTTTCATCAAATCTGTTTTTATACAATGTAGTTCTTCGTGCCATGGTTATGAGAGCCATTTTTTGGCATCAGTCCTGATTTATTTGATTCTTTCTCGTGCATCACCTCCTCCACCATGCTACTACAGCTGTTCACATGACCCCTATGGCAAACCATATCAAGGAACTAATCTGGGTGAGAAATAAAAGGTTGTTATATTTTCTGGATTATTTTTCAACCAGATTAGTTAAAGTCCTCATTTACCACAGTGCTACAAAACCGATTGTGCTGACATAGGAGGGGACAGACTGGAGTGGAAGTAGAGGTGTAAAGGAAATTTGGAGAGAGGACAATTAGAGGTGGTTTAAACAGCACTGCCACAGTATATATTACAGTCTCAGTTTACTGATTCAAAACATATTTCCCTACAGCAAACTGAAGACAAAATCCTGTTTCTTAGCAGCTCTCAATACATGAATGAATTTTTCAGCCTCTGCTTTTCTCCAAAGTGGCATCACCTAGGTCCCCAACATGAAATTTGGGAAGCTATCTGCTACTTAGTCTGCAAGCTAAACTCAAATTAGATCTGTATTTAAACAGAGTATTTAGAAAATAATTTTTCAGAAACTTATAGGTGGGATGGCAATGTTAAGATGCTTTCATCTGTGGTCAACTGATGCGGCGCAGCAGTTTCTACCCTTTTGGCTACGTTTTGTTTGGAGGTTGGTATTCATGTCAATCAGGAGCTCAGAATAAAAATTTTAAAAGTACGATGTGTCACTGAAGTTTCCCTGACTGTACCCATAGCCCACATAGGCTTAAATCAATCCTCAGAGCAATTTCCTCTCTTACAGCTGGTTTATGGCCTCCTGTCTGCACTGCATTGCATCCTTCCTCTGCCAGTACTGGCAAAGGCAGGCAGGACAGCTCTCGCACTTCTCCCTCCCTTGCTGCTGCTCCCGTTTGCTGCCCAGCGCTCAGCTCCCTGCCATTTCTGCTAATGGGTCTGGTAGTGTTTCTCTTGGCCATCCTTGCTTCCTCAGGCGAATTGGTTTCCATTTCATGGCTCCATGTGGGAGACTTGGCATCTGAAATACGTATCCCTGCAGTCCCCTCTGACCATGGAGGAGGGTACGACGTGCCTAGTTCAGCCTCTTTCTGCATTGCCACAAGCTACCTTAGGCACGTTTTTGTTCAACATGCTGGCTGTTGTTCCTCTTGTTCTGYGGTGCAAAAGTCTTCCCCAGGCCTGGTCTGAGGAATTTAGACCCCTCACTTGGGGCTATGAATATCATGGAGAGGAAAATCACTGAGCCCGCAGCGTAGCAGTGCCAAGGGTGAGCATCTCGTTTCTTGTGTGGATATAGCTTTCAAAAATAGCTCTTAGAGTTGGAAATACAAAGGCTCCTGGAGAAGCTCCTGAGACGGGGAGAAACCTTGAGATCATACCAGGCAGAGTGACTCTTTGATTTTGTGTTATGCTTGAATAGTCTGCATGAGCAAAAACTGGTGCAGCGTGACATCAGTCCTTCCTAAGCTGAGGAGAGAGCTGGCTGCCTGATAGATGGGAATCTTTATCCTATTACTTCCTCGTGGAACTGAAAAATCCTCTAACATAATTTTAACCGGAATTATCTTTTTCCCTATAGCACAAATTCTAACTCTTCGTTTTGTAAGCTTTGTACACAATTGTGCAACAAGTCCTTTTAAGCAGTCCCTCAACAGTACCAAAGGTTTTCTTATACCACTTAAAATGGGGAATATTTTCCCATCCTACGTGGTCTTTGGTTTCCATTCCTTTCAATGTGATTTCTGCTTTGTTCCTTTTCTGTGCTAGGAGACGATAATGAGGTTCACACACCTTCTGCTCTGGTGTTTGGAAATCTACCCTGGGTTTAGCTCAGCTGCAGCGAGCTGAGAGGTTTCCTCTTGCATGCCGCCAATTTTCAGTGTGCTCATATGTGGCTGACGCAGTAGGGGGCTAATCCCAACAGCAAACATTATACTCTTTCCGTACTCACTTACACTTTGGAATCAAGGGTAAAAAGTTCTCTTTGAAGCCCCTTTTCTCTGAATGGTCTGGCAAGCTAACGTGGACTTCCCAGTCTCTGGCCAGAATTCAAATGTATCGCAGTGCAGCTCAGTGACTGTAGCAATTGTCCCAGGCCCTCCCAGCACACCAGTCTTCCTGTGGCACGGGATCAGAAGGACATACTTCTTTTTCAAGAAGTAGGAAGCTGTTTACTTAAGCACAGCTGCAGCCACCATTCTTGGGCAAAGTTTACCCACAGTGAATTTGCCTATTTTTATCAGTTCGCTATCTCCAATGCCTTACATTGCAACACGCACCATCGTGGAAATAGAAAATAAGTGATTTAGTGAAATCATTCTGATCACTGGACATAGGTTGAGCTGGCAAGTCTGACCAGTGGAATAATGTTCAAAAGCTCATGCCCTTTTCCATTTCAATAACAATAGAGACACATTCTGTGCTCAATCTGGAAACAAATGTTGCCCATATTTGGATCTCAGTGGGAGCTGGGCATGTGGAATTTGGCCCAAAGAGTCGTGTTGCAAGATGCTGTTTCCCCTTGCCCTGCTCCAAATCTTGATTCTTGCTATTTGTAGACAAATAACAGCTGACTGCAACAGAGGCTGTGTTAAAGTAAGTATCTGCCTGAAAACGGATTTCTGCTGCAGATGTGCATGTGGATGGAAATACGAATAATTCTACAGATCTCTTGGGGGTTACTCAGAACTGGACTGGCGCAAGTAAGAACTGCATTGGGTCTGTTGTGCACCGTGCTGGGTGGGCATTTTTATACCAACTCCTTTTTACCAGTACCTTGAATTTTCATAGGCATATCTTCCTTCTAGCTGTGATTCCAAAGAAGAGAGACAATATTTGCAGCAGCATATATTTGCACGTTTCCTATATTAGTCTGATTTTATTGGGACATTAGGAATTTTTCAGATTAAGTGTCCTGTAGGAAATCAGATGATGCTTTATGCACTCAGTTTCAACTCTTTCAAGCCAGGAAAATAAAAAGGATCACATACAGGTATCTGGGGAGGAATCTCCTTTCTTCCTCACATGCAGGAAGGGGGAAGCTTCCAATGGGACTAATTCAGGAGGGGGCCTAAACTTCTTCAGTGTGCACACTTTCTTAGCTGTGAATGTTATTCATTTAGGCTTCTTTGATACTCACAGATAAATGCATAGTGGAGACTAAATTTCCTACAGAGAGTGGAGTTGGATGACTAGGACGTAGTCCTAAAATCTGGGAAGCAAAGGGGTGATTCCTCTCAATAGAAAGAATTACTTACACATGTGGCTTCCACCTCCTCTGGGTGGGCAGGATCCTTGGGCAGGAGGCAGTCTCCCTTTGCAGGAGGACGAAGGGGAGAGGGAGCATTGTGATTCACCTCTGAACTTTTTCTTCCGGGCAAATCTACTTTCTGATTTTGACCTGAATTTTTAAGTAGATTAGGATGAACCAGACTTCATTCAGAGGTGAATTTCTTAGCAAGCAGATAATTTTCTTTGGTATTTCCACACTACATCTGCAGCTGAACCTTTGGCTCAAAATGAAATCCTCAAGAACAGAGTGTTCTCCCCTTCCTCTGTTAGAGCCACAAGAGGCCACAGGATGTCAAGGATAACAGCTCCACAGTTAGGCAAGCTTAAAAGTGATGGCTTTGCTTTCCCACATGGCCTACATGTCCTGGACTTCACAGAGATTCTACTTTACATTATTGCAGGTAGGAGGAGCATGGGCCCACATATTTCTCTTTTCGATCTGTTACTTGTCTTCGCCCTGTCATGTTTTTCCATACAGGAAGCTCTTCATGGCAACTCGCTCATGGTGCAATACTCTCTAGAGCTGCTGCATAAATGTAGCTCTGAAAACTTACCTGAGAGCTGCTGGTGGATCGTGATCCATCCGAGCCCATTTCAATCACTTAGAGCCGCTCCAGTGTTGCTGTGTGCTGAGGGGTTATTAGAGGTGAACAAATGCAGAAGTACATTTCTCCACTATTCTACATAGTCACTCATGGTACACTTAGCAAAGCTTATGTAAATCAGTATGATTGCAAAACACTCAGCAGTCACTGTGCAGCATGTAGCCTTAGCCTTGACAGTACGTGGGCATTAATGTTAGAGCTCTCAAGCACACTCCTGGCCTCCCAAACTCTGCAAATGGAAGAGCGCATGAAGAGGCTACTCCTGTGTAGGAGGATGTACTACTTTTCTGACACGTTATGTGTTAGATTTCAGATGCATTGCACTAATTTGAGCAAGTACTTCCCTGCTCTTGAAGGCCCTACCCTATAGGGCTTAGAAATCCTTCCTGTAACCGCCTTTTCAGCTTGCTTGACTACTTACCAAGGTCTTTATTTTTCCTTCCAGGGAAAGGAGGGAGGAGGGGACTTTTTCCTTAGACCCCTTGTTCTCTCTGTTTTGCTTTGAATGTTGCAGTGTGTTTGGTTCGCCCCTCCCAACGTGCTCGGATAACCCGAAAGAAAAAGAAGTCCTTTTTTTTTTTCCATCCCTTTTCCCTGAGGAGACAGAGAGAGAGAGAGGGGGGAAAAAAGAAAGATTAAGATGTAAGCTGGCTAGATAAGCCTGGAACTGGGTTTATTACTAGTGCTGAATGAGAGTACAAGGATATAAAAGCAAACCTGCTTTACTGGAGCTGGAGCGAGGTTGGTGGGAGACCTACGCTGATTGTGTGCCACTCCGAGAAGGGATGTTTCATTAATTACACATTAACTATGTGCACTGAGGAGGAGGCAGAGGATAAAAAATGCAGATGTTTCTGCTGCCCGACAGAATGAAAACCACTCTTGATCCTGTCAAAAGAACATTTTGAATCAAAGGGCTCCACAGAAGTGGAAGAATGAGTTTTGTGGCTGAGTGCAATGGTGCGGCCTTTTAATCATTAAACCCTTTTATAGCGGTAAAATGAACATCCATTGTCATGGCCACTCCAATGGGGCCATCGGAGCTGGTGAAAAGGGAATGCTTTACGAAGGGCACTAAAACAGGACACAACCAGCCCCGCTGCTGGATTTCTAAAGGTAACAACAGCAGTGCATGACAAAGAATGAAAAGACGGCCCAGGTTGGTTTGCTTAAATTACTTTCCTCCCCAAGCCCTCCTTACAAGCTAAACATGCACCAGATATAATGAGCATTAGGACTTCACAGGCTGGCAGTTCCCCTCCTTTGTTTCCTCGGAGTTTTACTGTCTTAGTTTAATTTTTTCTGTTCTTTAAGTGAAGGCTCCTTAGGAAAACGGATTGAAATGTTGTTTTATTCTTAATCACTCTCTACAGTTGTAGTAAAGCCATTAGCATTGTGTGAGGAATGATCCTCTCTTCTTGCATCCACACCACCCCCACCTCCCCAAGTATGCAGGGACAGCAACGCTTTAAGACTGTTTTTCAAATAAAACATCTCCAACCCATTTTTAGAAAGCAGACTTAATTTTAATTTGTCAGGCCATGACCCTGGAGTTTTAGTTATATCCCTTCCTTGCTTCTTTCTTCTCCTTCCCTTTAATTTCTCAGTAGAAATGATTCAATAAACTATTTCTCATATCAGTCTAGGAAGAATTGAAAGATTTATTTCCCAAAGTTCATATAAGCCTTGGAAAACCATATTGTCAGGTTTTTTGGAGCAGAACTTGTCAGAGAAACGTAACCTCATTTCATGGGGAGTTTCATATCTAGGTTTTGTTCCAATAGGAAACAAAAGGGAATCAAATCCCGGCTCCTAGGTAATCCATCTGACGGACACCCTGGTACCATGAATCTTGACATTCTGGACTGTGAAAGAAGCCAGAAGAAGATGAAAGCTAAAGATAGCAAGGCTTTCTGGCTTCGAGCCAGTCTTCCAAATGAGCTGCTGAGGATCTGAGCACTTTGGGAGCTCCGGCTTTGGACGAAGCGGGAGATCAACTAGTCAGACACTTTCATACCACTAGCAATTTTCTGAATTTGAATGCTAAACTCTGAACAAACTCTGAAAAATTGTCAATGCAGCTGAATCAGCAGAATGGGATGAAAAATATTTTGATGGACTATTTTAGACCAATTCTTCACAAATAATTTATAGGATAGAACTGATGTTGAGAGTTTTATAGTTTCTGTGGCATTTGGAATGCATATATATTTCAAACAGTGTATATATTAATCCTTATATCAAATATAAAAATAAGTGAATAACAAGATTTCTCAGGAGCCCTGGAGGCTATTTGTGTACTAACTGTAATGTTTATCTGTGAATGCTATTTTATTCTTAGTTAAGGAAGGAAGGAAAAAGCACTTATTCTTTTGATGCTTGATTACTGTGGGTAGTACGATCTGAGCCATGTGCTTCTTATGTGAAGTGCAGAAGCCTGGAGAAAGAAATCAGGAAGGTCCATATGAAGGTAAGAGCTTTATGGCTCATCATCTGTGAGGAGGTTTGATGGGATTGTTCCCTGGGAATATTGCTGCAGGAATTGTAAGCACAYTTCAGCTGGAGCCAGGTCTTCAAAGCTCCAGAGGGGTCTAAAGTATACAGAAAACTGCTTCTTTGCAGATTTGTCTCATCCTTTCTATCAACTAAAAAATTTCTCAAAGCCACTTTTTCATTTTTGGAGGGACCCAAATGGTGGTTCTTAATTGTTTAGTTAACTCTGGAAGAGGCTGTACGACTGGCTCAGTGCTTTGCTAGAGAGAAAATGCAACCCCCTGCATAAGGAAGTAGCAAAGTAGTAAAGAAACCACTCGGTACAGAAGTAGCAAAGAAAACAAGTGCTGTAAAAATGCTTCTTCCCTGGCAGCAATCCAAAGGGATTGAAAGACAATTCTGGGTGCAGGTCTGAGGGGCAGTGAGAATCCAGTTGAAAATGGGCCATTACAGCAGGCTGGCCAGGATGGCAGGGTGATAACTGAACTGCTGGGAGCAGTGACTTGCAGGAAGCATTAAAAAGATCTATTCAGAGACTTTCTTCAGAATTACAGGTAACTCAAATGTGCAGAAGTGTGCTCTCTGTACCCCAGTATGTTTGGCTAATTGTATAGTTCAGGGAAGGGCTTGGACAGCTAAGGTCACTGATAAAAACTGATTCAGGATCGAACGTGGCTGTGAGATGATAACAAGACATGAGAAGATGATGCCCAGACCAGTTCCTATTCAAAATACTAAAGGCACACCTGGGCAAATTCCACTCCTGCACTACCTACAAAGGTAAGGATGGTATAGTGGACTGAGCATAATAAACTCCGGCCTCTAAGATGGGCTTCGTGAGGACAGAGTGTTAAGCAGCAACAGCTCAGGCTATGTACTCTGAAATTCTGCACTGATGCTTACCTAGAATCATGCTTATAAAAGTTATATCAGTTTAAAGTATTTCTAGCTTTTCTTGGTTTCCCATGGTAAAATCAGAGTGTTGCAATTGTTAACTTCCTGTTTTGCCTTCTCTGTGCTATCTGTAAGCTTTTAGCTGTGTTTTCAGAAAAATGTTTAAAATTAAAATGGCAGCTTCCTATTATTTTAGCATTAGTAGTTCCTTGCTTCAGAAATTTCTGGGGTGTATCAAGATGGAAATAGAGTGAACACAAGCATGGTCCAAATTAAATGAATTCAGAGCTGTCACTCTGTGCAAGGAGGAAGGATGCTTTCCCTATCCTGGCTGAGCTAATATTCCTGCCTTTGCTGAATCACACCAAACTAGCCTTCTGCAGCTACTACCAAGCAGCAATGCACCAATTCTTTGTTTTGGCTGTGGTCCATCTACCAAGCAGACTAGTGCTCTCAGTCTCCTTCATCCTGACATCTCCTTGGTCAGATGGCAAAACACCCGCTGCCGGTGCATGGCTCAGACAGGTGAATTTACTTGGCCGGAACTGAAAAGAAATAATGTGTCTCTGTAAAACTGCTACTGGCACCAAAATAAGAGGCTTCTTACAGCAAGTCATGTCTGTCTGTGATCCTCTCTCTCCTTTCTCCTACAATCAAAATTGATAACAGTGTTGACATGTCAGTCCTGGTCTGTAAGCATGTGAGTTGGGTGCAGCCGCACAGACCTTCCCCGCTGCTCTGAATTCGGCCCGAGATCAGCTCCCGCAGAGCTGGGACATCCCAGTCGGCGAGCAGGAGTCTGAGGAGTTGGACCAGACTCTGCGGTGATGCTCTGCGTCCTCATCCAGCCCAAGCTCTGCAGGGGAGCAAACACCATTTCTTTTAACTCAGAGGGGAGGAGGTAAGAATTCACTAAAAGAGTAAAACAAATTACGCCATAGAAATTACAACACAATACTTTTTTCATTCCTTGCCTAAATTTATATTCAGTTGTATTCTCAGTTCCCTGTTCAAGCTAGCCCTGAATTTAACTACTGAATATCTGGCGATGTTACTTATTTCTGACAAGGAATATGGCTAAATCTTTTCACACTGTTTGAGTAAGTTTCTGTTAAAATAAAAAGCACATAAAGACATTTATTTGTTCATTTTCTTTCTGAGTTTTTGACTGCTCTGTATTAAAATGCACTACCCTGAAAATGACTGAAGATATGTGTGCTGCCTCAATTTGTGAGGAACGAAGCATCTCAAATTCAAACTGGCTCCCCCTTGACTCTAGGCTGTACAGGATGAGACCACACGTTCCAACGTGCCCATAAAAGTGAAGTTATTCTACAGATTTAAACTAAATCATTAGAAGTAAATAAAACAGAACTAAGGAAAACAAGACAAAGAACTACTTAAGAAATGATTTCTATTCTGCATTCAGAATCCTAAAAGCATTTCCAGACAGACATTTTTGGTGCTCAGCATAGGTCGGGTTAGGGCACCTTGATTTTCAGAAATGTTATGCTTTGAAATTCGAGTATCTCGGTTTGGTCGCCTAACCAACAGAAGGCACCCCCAGCTCCTGCTGGCTTTGAAAAACACCCTCCCAAGGCTTTGTCAGAGATGCAACAAGTGAGGGTGTTGAGAAAGTCACTTGTTTGTAAACAAAGCATTTTACAATTCCTTGTGAGACATTTTAAGTGAGCCTATGTTGCATAAAGCTCCTCGGGGATCTGTCGCAGCAGCAGCAGCACCACACAAAACAAAGTCACTTCTTCTGCTGCACTTTATTCTGTTGTCATGTTAAAAGCAATGAATTTATTTCCCCCTCTCAGCCCTCCCTCAACTACTGCAGCCCTGCAGTAAATCAAAAAAGTAAACTCTCATTCTCATTGTGCAGGGCTTACTTCCAGGCCTCTACAGTTTCCACAGTAACTAATTAGAAATTTGCATCTCTAAGAGAGAATTATTTAATACTGATGTAAGCCCTTTTATTCTTTGGAGCTTGGCCTTTTGCTACTCAACTTCTGGTAGATGTTGGGCCTTAAGGTCATACTGTACAAACTCTGAATGTAGGTGGCCCTAGTCTTGCTTTTTTTATTTCGGATGATTCATATCCTGTGAAGAAAATGTCTTGCCAGGTTTTTGTTGAATGGCATAGATTTGAAAGGCAGTACCCAATTCATTTAGTAGCCATTTGTTTTAAACTGTAACATCTTCCCCATTCCTCATTAGCTAACTCTTGTGTAATTGAGTCATGCATTTTTAGCCTTGTTAAACCAGTGGAGTTAGGTCACACTGACGCACCTTTCCCATTAGTTCCATTTGCTGCCCCTGGCTTTCCACATTTAAGCAGGCCTTTTATTTCGCATGGCAGGAAAGAAAGCCTCGGATACTCCAAGTGCACAGACATGTGTTTTATAGCCCAGCCATAGGTACTGTAAATCCAAGATATTGTCCCACAGTCTCAGAGAAGATATAAATACTGAGAGAAGAGGAAGTGGAGGCTGGAAACTGAACAAAAGCCTTCCTTCATGTTCATGCTAAAAAATGGCTCGGAACTGTTTTTGTCCCAAACCAGCAAGTGCCCCTCACACAGCTGTGCTACCTCCAGCTTCAGCTGACTCCAACAGGCTTTACAGCAGGCTTGCAGTCAGTTTGCCAGCTCAGGCTCAGCAATTTTTCAGCTATTGCACTTTTCTACAAATGATCTGTCAGGAAAGAAGCACAGCCATCACCACCCCTTTCTACCATCACATGGATCTTGCCCATCCCCTCTTGTCCAAGCTTTATACTGCCGTACCTAAAAGGACTTCAGTAGGGCTCTTTTATAACCTTGTAATCTTATAATGTTAGAATCTTACACTCTAGTATTATCTATATTATGTTTAAAACATTACATATGTAACCTAATTGTATGCATACATATACATATACACACACATATACATACATATAAACACATACACATACATATCTATATATGTATAAGATTATATAAGCTTATAATGGAAGAGGAACAGGTATTCTGGTTTCTTCCCCCTTGCAATTATTTCTGAAGAAGAAATCATAATTGAAGAGGAATGACTTCATCAACCGATAACTTCTGATTCTGGAGCTGCAAATAATCCATTATTGTAATTTAATGTAACTTAAAATAATTGAGATTGAAATAAATGGAACTTCAAGAGCACCTCCATTCAGAGTTCTGCCTGTAACGGAGGAGGTGGTTGAGAGACATAAAGGTTCTGCACTTGTGTAAATGAATCACAGACCCCATTTTTTTCTTCTTTCTTCAAAGGAATCCCGAATTTAGAAACAAACCTCAAACACTGCATGCACGTTATGATCCAAGCATTGTAAAAGGCAGCCCAAAAACATAATTATGGGCACCCTGGGTGAGACCCCAAATCCATCTAGGTTGGTATACAGCGCCAAGAGTCACCAAGAGCTGATGCATAAAGAAGGGTCAAAGAGCAGAAGTGCAACACTCTTTCAGTGTGCAGTTTTGTGCTGCTGTAGGAGATTCTTAACAAAAGTGACTTTCTGGTGTTTCCTGGTATAATAGTATAATAGCTTTTGATGGTTTCTTCTTCCATGAGTTTGTCCAGCTGCTTTCTGAACTCGAGTAAAATTCTGGCACCCACACTATCCTGTAGCAAGGAATTCCACAGCCTAAATACATATTGAAGAAGTCTCCTCTGAAGATGTTTTCTATGGCAAGTATTAGGAGATAATATTTACCTGGTATTTATTCCAATCCATTTCTCCTTACATTGGAAAAAAATGCCTAGAGCTTTTATCTTAAAGATATTCTTCACTATGTCTGTGATCCAACCCCATTGTTTTATTGTCTTTTGTCAAAGACAGGGTCTGTATTTAATATTAATAGCTTAAGATTGGGRTTTGTAGCCCTAGTTCTCACAATCTCATGACTCTTGCTGTGCCTAAAGGTTGCAATGCAGTTGCCTACTCACAAGCATCTAATCCATTTAAGAGGCTTTAGGGCATCCTGTCTGGTTGCCAACTGCTTCTCCAGAAGGGCCAATATCTCCTTTAGGCTTGTGTCAATCTGCAACCACCTTGTCAGTCCACTGAAGTGCACCTTCAGGGCAGCACCTGTCTGATGATATTTCTGAGACATTACCAAGGTACGATATTTCTCAGTAGCGTCTGAAAAGCCTTTGCCTGTTGCAGTCTAGGATTCTGCTCCCTCTTCTACCTCTTACTATTGAAGGGGAAAAAACATATACATGACACTAAGCAAACATCAAAGGAGAAGATGGATGGGACTGGCAGCAATCTGCCAGCCACCTCCTAATAACTCTCTCCTCAGAGTCAGTTTGTGACAAAAGCAAACAAAACAAGATGTAGAGAGTTTATCAAGGTTCCTGTGCCTCACTCCACCATGCTAGCAAGCCACATCTGAAAAGATGTCCTGAAAAAGTGTTTTTATTGCAGTCTATATGCGAAATCAGTAAAAAACTCAGCACTATCCAGGCAGGCAGTTCAACAGGTTAAATAAGAACTATAAGAAATGAAGAAGTTTTTACTAAAATTTGTGACATTTTAAACACCCTGTGAGCAAAATACTCTTCTTTGGATAACCAGCTGATTTCCTATTCAAAAACAGAGAGGTAAGTTTAGTAACAGTGCTTAAGTTCATCCTAAGAACTAAGAACTCCTGCCACTTATTATGCAATTGTGTAAAGAGCCAGGACACGTTGTTGCTTTCTAGTTTTGATGCCCAAAAAATCTGACTTCATATTTTTAAATGGGAAAATAACAGTTATAGATACATAAATATGTACAGAAGAAGACAGGTACATCTGCATGCAAACCCATCCATGTCCACAAATTTCCTACTGGCTTGGCTTGATAACTGTTCAGCAAATTTCTCTGACTTTTGCAAAATCAAACAAAAGGGCACCTTTAGGATGAAGCAAGGCAAGCAAGTGGAAAGAGCTTTTTAGAAAAAGTTATGATTCCAGCTGGACAAATATGGGAACAATTATTTGTATCTGAGTGGATGCTGAGTAGCTCTTTGATTCTGCCCTGGTCACTTCTCTTCTCTGCTTTCCTAAGAACATTTACTGAAATGCATGTTTCCACATGTGCATGTGAACAAGTGGCTATTTGCTTGCACGGGCAAATGATCACAATCAAGGCCAAAAACCCTCTTTCTTTATTTTGGGGTACTTTCTGAAAATCCTCCTTTCCTTCTAAAAAGGCTTGCTCATAGCCTGTGCGGAGGTAAATCATACCTATAAAACTGGCAAAACCCATCAGATGAAACTATTCCCCACGAGCCAGCAAATGAGGACAGGAAGAACCGGGGAATTTCAGTTGTGGCTGCATCCAAATCTCAGCCACTCACTCATGGCACAACCAAAGTGGAAGAGGTCCCCTGACCTGAACCAACAGTCTTGTCTGTCTGTCAATCACCCCGCTGCAACCCCTTAGTCACAGAGAAGCAGTAAAATGGGAATTTCCCATTAAGAACAACCCACCTTCACACCATTCCACATCCCTCTCCCAGGAGACACCTCCATTCAAGCCACCTCATTAACACCTACTTGTTGAGAGCAATTAAGCGGTCAGGTAAATGAGTGGATGTGGGACAGGAAAGACCAGCCAGCTTTATGTGGCCGGGATTACTGAGCAAGGTCCTTAGGGTGAAGCTCGACAGTGCCGGTGCCTGCACACCAGAGCTGGAAACCGGCTTTACAGCAAAGGGAGAAGGAAATGCATAACTAAGGGCATCTAATTAGATTAGTAGGTTTCTGAGCTTTGAATATCCCATAATTCAGTCAATTAAACTATGCTTTAATAGCGGGGTCTTTCATGGCATATATCCCAAGGCACCACACAAAATAATAAAATTAACAGCTCATGTAATTATTATGGAGAGAGAGTTACTACTTTCTAGGTAAGATTTCACGCTTTCCACCATGAGCCTGGTGCTGGCTTTGCTGTCACCAGTCCTGTCACAAGAAATTCTCCTGTCTCCAGATCTGCATCTGTAAAAGGTAGCCAGAAAACAGCTTTATAACCCAGATTTCAGATGTCTCCAGATGACCTCCCTGAAAATTCCATTTGTTCTCATTGAAAACCTCTGGCTCAGGACCACTGATCACACCACCACCAAGATTTTTTTAAAAAAATAATAAGCTCTGTCCATAACGATGGTGAATACACACCCCCACTTGCTTTAATGTTGCCTGAAATACAGCATTTTTTAATTGCAGAATTCAGAAACTGTAAAAACCTTGTGCAGATGCTTGGGGAAGAATTCTCTATGCACTTGAAAATACTGCAAGGCACCCAGACAGTCAGAAGTTGGCCAGCTTGATGCAGCTCATCTCGGCACTTGCAGACAGTACGGCATCGATCTCCACCATCAGGACGGCAGTTTCTTGTCTGATCCTAAAATCAGCACATCCAACACAGAGCCTTCAAGGAAATTGTACTGGACTTGCATCCCATGTGATATGATTAATATTACATTAATAGCAATAGCAATATTGCATTCTTTTAATAAACCGAGTCACTTGACAATTATTCTTCCTTTTTTGCTTGCATCTGAGCATAAAAGGTCCTGAAATTCATATCTGCTATATATGTATGCCATGGGTACTAGGGAACCTAATCTCAATATAAAAATGTCTCTGCACACAGGTGTGGTATAGAAAACTAGACAGAGGAAACAATGTTAAATTTCTGTTAAGTTAAAGAAGACAGTGGTGAATACCATGGCAAATATGGATGTTGTGCTTTTTTGTGTGTAAGGTTTGGTGGGGTTTTTTTGTGCAATTTTGTTTTTTTTTTTTTCTCCCAGAACTGAGTTTAGCTTTACATTAATTCATGACTGTGCTGACACCTGGAAACTCACAAGTGAAACACAAAGCAGACATGGCCATGAAGGTTTCAGCATGTTGTGAGCTGATTTGTGAGCTGAAGGGACTGTTAAAAAGTGTGTGGAACRTGCCCCGCTCCTGTGCCCGTACCACCGTCACCACGTCTGCCGCAGCAGCCCGCAGGGCTGTGCTGCTGACTCCCACCCACCACATCACAGCTCAGTGAAAGACGGCCAGTTGGGTTTAATCATGGCCATACTGGGCTGGTTTACAGACTGGGTGCTCAAATGTCCTCCTAACTGGAGCTATATGCCATGCATTAGCAGGCTGCCAGGGCGACYCGGCAGCTGATGCTGTGTTCCAGGACATTTTCATACTGGGATAGTATGGGATGGGGTCTTTAGCGGCTTTAACCTGGGAAAACTCTGGTGCAGACCAACGGAGCCAAAGGCCGATGAGAGTTCAGATGTGCCAAGGATGCTACTCAGTGCATCTCTAAATATTTCACGAGGTACCAGCTGACATAAGGAGGCTGTTATGTAAATTTCCGTTATTACATTGCAGTTCTGTGTTTCAGACAGTTCAAGTTGTTGCTCGTATTTAAATCCCCAGTATGGTTTGCACGCATTGTCAGGACTGAAAAAAAACCCAGGAAACTTAAAACCAAAACCATCTACCCCACCTTTCCATTTACTTATGAACAACCAGTATTTAAACTGATTTTCTCTGAAACCAACACGACGTGCTCCTCTGCTGCAGTCTGATATGCCAAGCATTCCTCCCCAGCCCCATGTTTTCAGCTGAGTCACAAGCCCTTTTAACTCACTTTAGGGATATGAACAGCTGCTCCACCTTAACTGTCCTTACCAGTGTTGTCAGAGGCAACTAAAATGTGTCGTACTGGAGGGCTGGGAAGCAATTCTCTCTAATTCAGAGCCTGGCGTTCCTGCGTCTGGTCAGAAGACTTCTGCAACTTGAATGATTTCCTATCAAAAGGATCTGTGTGCTTCCTACACCACAGCTGTGACAAACCTTCCCAAGCCTGCTGTACATCACCCAGAGCTCTTTAAGGTCCTCAGCAATATCTTATAAAGTTCAAGATTAAAATAATAATTATAAGAAAGCAAACAAACATGATAGTCGGGAGAAAAAACCCCAACTGCCTCCTACTCGCCGCTACGGCCCAAAGAAATTATGCTGTTCCTCCTTATAAATAATAGGGGTGTGCAACGTGTCATTCCTATTCAGTGTTTGTGGGTTTTTTGGTGCTTATTGATGCTGCATCTGTTTTGTCAGTGCGTCAGCTAATGGAGAAAGTTAATTGTGTTGGTTGTAAGGCCACCTGTCACACACATGCCTCATTTCCATACTAATAGCCCAACAGTGGCAGGCAGTGTACTCCTCTGCAGTAACACACACAGCCTCTTTGGCAACCTGGGCCAAATGTGCCTATGCAGCAACTGCAGCCCTCTTCTCTGAATGCCTCCAGTGTTGTGGCAACCCAGCTCTGCATTAACCCCCCGCGGACCTCCCCAGCCCGGAGGGGTTTTTTAAACCCTCGCAGACACACAGGGTGTCACGCTTTAGCGTGGGAGGGCGGCGGGCGCAGCTCTGCTTCCCCGGCACGCTGGGTGCCTCGCACCCTCCCCGACCAGCCGAATATTTTGCTCCTTTTGCGTTGTCGGATCGGGTGCCCATCRCCAGCAAAACCTGGCGAGTGCTGTCAGTAGCAATGTTCCCATCAGTGCCGAGGGCCGGTTGAAAGTCCATCTCTTTTGTCCCTTCTGTTAACATTTCGAACGAGAGAGGCGATGTGGATYGGAGCTGGGGAGAGGAAACATGTCCGCAGCTGAGGCAGACACAACCACGCTGGGCTGCGCTGGGTCTCAGAGAGACTTAAAAACAAATTCCCTTTGGTGGTAGAGCCAATGCCAGAAAAGCTATAATTAATGAATATTTTATTTTAACATATGGGAAACTATTCTGCTCGGCCAAAATGGTCAGTGGTTTTCCTTCTTCTTGCTTTTCCCCCCTCTTTTCATATAGAGATTATGTGAGCAAGGGGATTTATTTTAAACTACCAAGCTTGCTCTTGATCATAGTCCATGACTCTTGTTCATGATTTCCTCCAGTCTGCAAAAATCCCTCATAAAACTCTGATGGAGTTTACACTAAAGGCATACCTCATGAAGTAATACCTGACTTCTTGATGGCTTAAGGCAAAACCGGTCTTCATGCTTTTAAATCACTGTAGCTGAAATTAGAAATGCCATATACAACTATTGGGCTTGCAAAGGAATGTCCTGTAGGCTAAAAGATGAGAATGAGTGAGCTGCTACTCCTTTGCACCCTCTATCTGCAAGCCTGTTAGATAAAGAAAATACTCCAGATATAAAGTATTGCCTAATGGTATAAGCCAGTGATGCTGTGCATGAATCATGGTCAGGAAGGGAAATGTCTGTATCTATCATGCATGAAGGAACTAGACAGAATATCCACTGCTTAGTCCATCTTAGATGCAAAGGTGAATAACAGCCCAGGGAAGGGGAAGAGGTACAGCAGCACCAGCCATCAGGCTCTCACCAGGCTGAAAGCAACTGGGTTTCATCTGCAAAACTACGTGGTTGCAGGGATTTCCCATTTCTGTACTGAGCCTCTCCAGAGGTGCCTGCAAGCATTCACAAAAAAAGAGAGATCTTCTATGAAATAAAAAATGTGACTACTTTTGGAAGATCCATAGAACAACCAAGTTGTTGTACAAAAAAAAAAAAAGTTGTACAAAATCCATGTATATATTTGTCTGCACATTTTTCATGCTGGCTTCTCTTACACACTGCCAGCAGATCACCTGCTTGCTAAACAATCCTGCATCCCTTGAAAGAAGATGTGCTGGTTAGTTTGAGAGAGGATGCACTGGGCCATAAAATGGGCACTTTTTCAGGCTGATGTGTCCCATTCTCACTATGGCTGGTTTTGTGGAGAACAGTACTTCAAACTATTTTGGTGTTTATTTGTTTTATGTGGACTGGCTGAGTTAAAACATCAACCAAACATTTACAAATACTAGAGCTTTATGATCTGTTCATCTATGGGACAAAGGCTGCCTCTTCAGACTGTGTACAAACTACTAGTTTGCATTTGGCTGAAGCAAGCGCTTTATTCTATAAAAAAGATACTGCCAGTGCCGCACAGACTGCTGTTGTGAGAGATGTGTGTCTGCCCAGCTTGCTTTGGTGTGTGCATGGACACTTGGAGTCATGCTGCTGAGGAGATGAGCTTCCCATCCCCCCTGCTCCAGCAGAGCAGAGCTACTCTTACCTCCTGAGTTGGCCTGAGGAATTTATCTTCTAAGCCTTCTAACTTCTCCCTATGTGGCTGTTATTCTCTTCCCCATGGAAAGGGCGTATAATTAGCTGCAAAAAGGCAGCACAGGCTATTTGGGACAAAAGAGTGTTTACCAACTCCTATATCTGGGCACACACATCAACTACCTTCCAGCTACACATGAAGATGAAGAACTGATGCACATTATAGTGTCCCCTTCTCTGCTCCAGTTTCCGAGGGAAGAAAGCTGGGTAGCACAAGGCAAGAGACATAATTTGCAACAGGTCCCCAGCCTCAGACCTTATCTGCTCTACAACCTGGACATAGCCTCGAAGGTTATCAGAGCTTCAAAGCCAGAGACACAAGAATCCTTTAACATGAATACAACTTCAGTTTTCCACTACCTTTAGCAGGCTGAAATTTTCTGAGAAATTTTTTCCAGCGTAATACAATCTCAGACATGGACATCCTCAGTTCCGGACATGAAATTACAGGTTAAAAACTAGGCTGGCAGTACTGCCAGCCTTTCTGTGAGACTGGTACTTTGATTCCTCACTTTAAACATTGTGGCTGTTGATATCACAGTGATAGCACTTTGATCAAACTATGGGATACAGTTTCCCACTCACACTGTTCTGCCTTTTGCATCAAAAGCTTTGCAGGGTGAAGTCTGGCTCTTTCTAGATATGTGCATAGACCTGAGAAACAGCTTTATTTTATACAYGTTTGTTTATATACGCCTGTATATACATAAACATATCTAGGTAAAAGTCATTTATACATGTCTTTATAAACAGTTAATAAATATACAATATCTTTATAAATACTGAAAAGAAATGTGATTTCTAGAAATGGTAAAAGAGTTATTTTTACAAAAAGTAGTGCTCCAAACTAAACCAACACACTTTGTTCTCTCTTTCAACTCTCCTCTTTTCATGCTCTTCTGTTTTCTTTAGAGTAAAGCTGAAGTTGAAAACTTGAGTTTGGGCTTAGCAAAAGTTCTCCCTAAATTCTCCCCTCTCCCACCAAATAACAACATTTTACTTTTGGTGTTATTTTTTCCATAGCAATATTTACATGTTTCTGAGCCAACACAGTAGGTGATACTGTGCTTACGTACCCTTCCACCATACTGCGCGCTGTGTTTTCTTCACAGACCTCCTGAGATTGCGTGATTGCATATTTAACCTGGCTCCACACAGTGTCAGTATTGTTCTGGCCCTTTTTTTTTCCCCACATGAGTTTTTACACTCAGCATATCTTGGCATTGTGAACTCAAGGCTTTCTAAAGAAGGGTTCGATTTACCCCTGATTTACCCCTATAAATCAGCTAATAAACCATTGTCGGCACTGGTGTTACACTTCATGGTGACAATGGGGACAGAATATGCTGGTACAGACAGAGACATTCCGGTGGTGAGTATTAAAATGAGCAGGACCCTCCATATTTTGATGACACACGAGGATAAGCCTGAAGGAGAAGAAAAAAACCCTGCACGATAACCTCTATTCTATGTGCATTATTTCCACTGCTGCTGCACTTTAATGCCTGCTACCAGTGACCACCGAGGCAAGCTAAAGGAAGTAACTTGCTTGTAATACAGGCACTCTACCTCCACTTACTATCTTTCTTTAAACCATCTTCCTTTGTCCGCGTGTTCACTCCCTTACGGTGCTATTTCCACAGGTCAGTGTACTCAGTCAGAAGACACTTGAAGGCACCATCTTGGCTCAGGTAAAAAAAMCTGAGGAGCCCGGGCCTTCATGGGGATCAGGGATGCAATTAGGATTTTCTCCTTCTCTTGACACTGTTGGGCTCGTGGGGCATCCCAGTCAGGTGTGATCCCTCAGCCAGGGCTCATAGTCATGATACCATGGGGTCCTTAATGATGATGAAGGGCTCCTTTCAGCTGCTTTTAGTGGTGAAAGCAAGTCCAAACTATTCAGCCGGTGTCTGAGACCTTAGTTACGTCCTTTCTCTCTTCACCTTTTCCCAAAGAAAAATTTCCTAGTGGCACAGAAATCAAGTGAAACCAAAGAAAAGTCTGTGATTAACATTTGAGGTAGTTCATTTTTCTCCTGGAGAATCCCTGTCTACAAATGTTATAGTTGCTTTAGATAAACCTAGTAATAAAGCAATCATCTAATTGCCCGGCCAGCCATACCAGGAAGGACCTGCTAGGTGGTCCACGGAGCTGTGTCATTAGCAGTCAAACAAGAGGAACCAGCCTGGTGCTTCCTCTTCTTTAAGCTGAGCAGGGAAGGCTCAGTCGGGAAAGATGTCTCAGCCAAAGGAAGTGTCAGCCTCTTTTAACACTACATAATGCAGCTCGGGCGCCTGCCAAATCGTAATGCGCTGGAACAGACGGAGACGGAGTACTGCGGGAAGTGCCATGCAAACTGCCTAAGGGTGCAGCACCTATATGAGAAACTTTCCCTCAYTGTCAGGAAATCCTTCCTTTTCCATGTCTGGAAGAATGTTTTCCTCCTCTTTTCTGTTTTGTTTTGGTTTTTCCTCCCTCCACCCTTGAAGCCCTTGGCTCTTGGCAGTCAGCCTAGCCTGATGAAGCATCATGGGATCCTGATGTTACAGTACTGTGCTTGTTCAGTGAGGAGCAGAAGGAAGATAAGTGTGTTCCTGTTTGCATAAGTGTAATATTGATTGTGTTAAAATAAAAAAAGGGTTGGTGATAATAATACTATAAAGAATTTCTGGAGTCATTAATAATCAATGCCGACAGCAGCATGGTTGGGATATTCAACCTCATATTTCAGACCTTAAGGCAAACTCTGATTTCTCAGTGTCAGGGTGAGCCCTACTCTGAAGGCAGCACAGCCTCTGCCACTTACCCCTGCTTACCACAGGGCTTCTTTCTTGAAGCAGCCAGGACCAGCCACTGCCACGGAAAGGAGAGGAGACGAGACGGACTCTGTGTCTGCTCAAGTAGGTAATTGCTGTGTCCTGATATAGGTTCTCTAATGCCCACAGTACTGTTGTTGCTGTTTGGTGTTCACATCCACTTTTCAGGTGTTCATATAGTCTAAGACAATATCCTATAAAAATATTATATTACACCTTACTAAAGCATAAGTACAAAAATCAGTCTTTGGACTTCATTGCTGGAGACATTTATAGATTTCCACGCTACAGCGTAGTGCCCAATCCAGATACCATGCTTTGGAGCAGTTTGCATAATACTTTGCACCATGCCCAGACACTTCAATCGCTAAGAAGAGTTGGGATTTCATAATAAATGCCATTTGTCACAAGGCTGTAATTTTATCCCTGTTACGCTTGTGTCATAATAGTAGAYGACCGCACACATATAAGCAAACAGGGTTCATTACATTTTTTTGGCACGGAATATATGTTGATTGTGTCCCGTTTCAGAGTTGTAATCTCTTCCTGATGGATATACAGCCAGTGCTGCAGCCATAATGATATTATGCAATGCTATCATTACATGACTGACTGAGACGGAGACTTCTTTCTGAGACAAAGCTTTTCTGACAGTCATAGCAACCAGTTAGGAATGAGATCCTGATTCCTAGCAAACACTACACCATTATGGTGGGTAAAACAAGAGGCAAACCAACTTTTCTTTCTTATACAGCATAATGGTTAGATAGCCCCCTATGTAAATGAGAGCACGTTGCACTGGTGATGGACAACAGTTGCAAGAAATGTCCTCCTTTTCCTGAAAACATCAGCCTTTACTAAAAGTGGATTTGCACTCATAAAGTGAATTAAAAGGTCTGACATACCATGGAAGCAATCTGGATGCATGCAGCCTTCCTCTCAAAACAGACAGAAGTTTTAAAAAGCGTGTTTTAAAGCGTTTAAGCCCTAACCTTGATGCACGGAGGAACACCTAGTGCTGGGCAGAGCCAAGCTCAACGTGCTGCTCATCCCTGCACGCTGCTGGGACTAGGGCTTCCCTCCGACTGGAGACAGGACATCGTGCTTCAGCTTTGTCCATCTTCCTCTCCAACAGTTTGTCCTCTGAAGGGACCGCAGTTCAGATTTATCCATCCGTAGTGGAGATCCATCTGTCTTTCAAATACCTTCTACTCACTCAAAACACCAGGGGTCAAATTCTCGTCTCCTCCATGACCATGCAGCTGAAACAGCATTGCTCTGAACTAATAGAACCGCCTTGCCACGAGACATGACCCCAGCACACAACACCAACACATGGTCACCACTGATCAGACCGGCGAGGTCGGACGTGCGGGGCTGAACCTGCTGCTTTGTCTCGCAAGAGCTCGGGGGCAACACCTTAGCAACACTACCTTCTCCTCTTTTCCTTTCCCCCTTCCCACCGCAGTTTTCCCAGCCCTGGAACTGCATCCAGTTCCCCAAGCATGAAAGAAGAAGGGGTGGATCTGCTGTTCATCCTGCAGGCTCCAATACGTGCATATTTTGGGGCACCCCTGAAGGCAAAATGACATCTGCATGCTCAATGCTATAGAACGAGAGCACAATGCTTTAAAGCCTCTCAGAAAATCTACAGGACAGTTAATATGATTTAAGCCTATATTTAAATTTTATGAGACTCATTTTCAAGGCTAATAACCCAGTTTACTGTGCACAATATCAAATGCAAATTTTATTACTGACTTGGTAAAAACCAAGACGATATTCATTAGCATATCTCAGCGCATCACCCTTTTTAGCCAAAAGGTGCACCAGGAGTAACAGTGGGAGTTTTTATATGTGCTGTAAATTACAGTTACTATCTCATTAGATAAACACATTTAAAATCAGGTTATCATTCACTTATATATCAGAAAGTTGTTTGTTCAATTGCAGTTAGTCTCGTATTACAACATATGGTGCATGAAATTCTTAGACTAATAAAATTTCAAGGTACAGGGAGCTGGTGTCTTGGAAAAAACTGTTTCTGCTCAACGAATGGCTCGATATAATCTGTAATTGCTTTGAAACAATTATGCAGCAGGCTGTTTTGTACTTAATAGTATTTACATCCTTGGGTTTATTAGCAACAAAATCTAAGTGGAGCTTGTGAAAGAGAAATTAATTTTTCCACTAAAAGATGTAAACTTTTAAGTTAAAGATCCAGCAGATTGTGCAAATCTAAAATATATGCAATAGTCTCTTATTTAACTTATTTCTCATTGAAATGTTTCATTATTCTTCTAGATATCCATGGTAGATTATCTCGTCTGCACCCAAGTAATTCCTTAGCTGAGATCCTTTGAACTTTCATCATTCTGGGCAAGTTTAGTTTCTTGCTCAATGCATGCACTCTGGCCTTGCCATCTCCTGGAAATACTACACAATTAATGTCCACATATGTTATTTGAAGTCAATTTGAAAATTCCTGCACTCGTGAAGTTTTGCCTACTAAGTTTAAGTGCGGTGACTGGAATGTGTGAGTGAGTTCAGGCAGCATTTTGTACTACTTTGTATGCTGGCAATTAAATAAGCAGCTAGGTACAGTGACACGAAGAGAGGCAGGCTGTATGCAGAGTGACTGTTATGCAGATGCGTAACAGCTTTGGATGAGACGTTGTTCCTGTGGTATGAACTCCTGGAGCTCCAGCAGCTTCAGGAAAACTCAGCCAGTTTGCACCAGCATTGGGATTTAACTGACTAAAGTACTTCATTTCACCTGCCATACTGAGCATATCCACATATGATAATATGTGAATATGATAATATACATGTGGATATGATAATATATGCTGATACTATACAAATAATATACAAATCATCCTATACGAACCTAATGTCAAATGTGTTACCAGCTAGGAGCAAGGAACTGCATACCACTGCTTCAGTGCATAGCTCCTGCTGGGCTTAAATCTGTGAGACAGCTTGAGGACAGTTACAAGTTTGGGGGTTAAGGTGGTTTTCTCACCTTTTGTTTTTAACTATAAAGAAGATAAATTGCCTTTTTTCCTTGTTTTGTTTGTGATGATTCAGGTTTGCTTGCATTGTGAGCTGTCTCCAACTTTAAAGGAAGGGGAAGAGTTGAGTATTTTATACAGACATCCTTTCTCCTGCCAGCCAACTCTGCACACCAGCGGCAGCAACACTGGAGCTCAAGTTGTAAGGAAGGCCCTGGTAGAACTTGTTCTCAGCCTGCTCGGTGCTGCTAACTTCAAGAGGACTCCAAGCACACAGCATTACCACCTTTCAGTTTCCCTTGTACTAATATATTCTTAAATATTGTAACTATAATCCCTGCCTTTGAGTTCAGCTATACTTATCTGTCTCTTGTGCTGTAACTTCACTAATTTTCCTGTTGCTCTAATCTGCAATGAACTGCAGTGAATTTATTGCCAGAGCCCTTACCATCTCACACTCATGGTGTCAGCTGTACCCCGGAAGGATTACTGTATACGAAACGCTTGTTATTACCATCATCAGGGTTTATCAGAGTAACAGCATGATAAAACTTTAAGAAAAATCCTCACCCTCTCTGCAAGGGAATCTCTCTCATTGCTGCTTTCAAAGGATCTGCAACGAGGGGCTATTATGCGAAAAAGCTGAGGCAAAGCCTCACAGCCTTCCTGGTTAGTCCTGATAAGAACTGTGTAAGTTGTTAATAAGTACACCCTTCTGACTGAAAAAAGTGCCTTTAAATTTTGCAGCAACAAGAAGCAGGCATAACCTGATTTCATCCCTGCCAATCCGAGGTACACAGAATAAAACCACAAATGACATTGTGGAGCACCACTAAAAAAAACCCGCCAGACTGTGTGTGGAAACTAAATCCCAGAACATGACAAATGCAATCTGTTCCCACTCAACACACTAGCAATTCTCTTGCAAAGGCGGCTTTCCCCAGCCAGGGCTGGGACCCCTTCCTAGCTCCCCCCTGCCTACCACTGTGATTTGGAGTGGGGTCCAGGGCTGCTACAGCATTTTGTAATGAAGGAAAGGCCAAACCTAGCTGCTAGCTGTGCCTTTGGCATTTCAAGCACATTTGGGTTTCTCTGAGACTGCCTTGAAGCTACTTCCAACCTGCAAGTTTTCTTACATTCCTGTAGAGCAGCRACACCTTTTTTTCTTTGTATTCATGCAACACCTAGCAAAATGAGTGACATCACTGACAAGGCCTCCTAGGTCCTGCTGCAAAGTAAATAATGTTAATAGTATTGGATTTATTTAGTCTATGGCACAAATGAGTTGTTGAATGGATTTAATATATTTGCCATTTAATAGCATCTACAAGTGAGAATAAATAGACTGGAAGCAGGTCCCTGCTGTACAGGGTATCTGAATATGGTTTTATCAACCATTCACTCTCTAAACAGGCTGCTTTTTCCAAGAGAATTTTGCCTAAATTTTATTCAGTAAATATTACCTCATCAAGCTATGCCTGCCCATACTAATGACGGGAGAAGTGAGGTTTAGGGAAGGCATCCCTTAAAAAAAGATACTTTTGGCCATGGGCAATATGGCCAAGCAAACATTAGCAAGGGTGGATGCAGTCATAGCGAGGTGGCGAAAAGGTCCACAGCCATGTGAACTGGGTGTAGCACACTGGGCTGTGCTAATGGAGGCTAAAAATCCCTGATTATTTATGCTAATAATGGAAGTAGCCTGATATTTGAAGACCCTTCATAGTTTCTCTGGCAATCTCAAATATCTGTTCCACTCTTCCAGCCTTTTTGACTTGGTATTTATCTCACAAAATAAAAAAAAAAAAAAAAAATGCAGACACTTTCCAGATGCTGCACCCATTTTTGGTATCCTTGGTCAATTCGGGCCAGGAGCTTCTTGGAYGGCCTGAGGATGTCACATTGACTCAGGCGGGCTGTTAACAGCTCGCAGTTCCACACACCCYGCCAGCTGCCTGCAGGTCCCCCCACCAGTTCAGCAGACAACTTGCCCTGCTCCTGCGCCCAGCAGCCCAGCGGCACCCACAGTCCCTGGGCCAGCCCTCGGGACCTGCCGGGTGCTCCACACTTCCCAGCAGATCRGCTCGCAGGAGGCAAGGAGCTGATTTCAAATCAGGAGCTGTGGTTTCACCTCCGCAGGGAGGTGAAGGAGGTYGTCACCCACGGCGCTTCGATGCTGCTGTGGGGAGGGAACAACCCCCCCATTTTTTTTTGGCTTTGCTTGTTCGTTTTAATAACAACAAATAAAGTCGTAGCAGGCAGAGCTCAGCCTGGCTAAGCTGCTAACTCCAGCAACTTCCCGCCTTTCCTCCCAAACCCGCAAAAATTTAACGCGAAACCGAGCAGTGCCATCTATTGACTACATGGGCTCATGGCCTCGCTAACACASCGAGCACAGCCGTGCGCGACCCCCGCAGGCAGGCTGCCCTCGCCCCTGCGGCAGGCCAGAGCCCTGGTCCCCCCAGGCGGGGGTGGGGAGCGGGGGGAGGCAGGAGCAGYGCCCCTCCGCCTTCCCACCCGGCGCTCTGCGCTCCCCGCTCCTTGTCCCCTCACATTTCTTCCCTGCCATCCGTCACCRCCCTGCCTCTCTGTCACTCTGCCACCATGGCTGTCACCCGGTTGTGACTAAGGTAGAGAAAAATGAGYTGTTTAAGCGCGGCAGACCCTGGATGTTCAGGAACATGAGACAAATTAACGAGAAATTAGAGTGCATAAATCTAAGAGCATTAAATTATCGTGCAGCTGCTCTTATTCAGAAGTAAAGCAATCTGAGCACTGCAGTTTAGCCTTTCTCAGCTGGCCCCGCTTTCCTACGGGATGTTGGCATCCACTTCAGCCTCCACGTCTTCATTCCACCTTGCGGTTAACTCACCTCACCGTGCCTTAGTGTCTTCTTTCAGAAAAACCCTACCTTATACYTTTCCTCTTCGTCCCAGCTTACACGTGATGTTAATGGGAGCTGTGGGAATTCATYTGAGCTAAAACTCTGTCTTCACATGATTTTTTCACTTTTCCCCAGCTAGTTGTCTCATCCACAATCCCAACGATAAATTGTTTTCCTCCAGTGTAGAGAAGGGAAGGCAACAGTACTGACTCCAGATACATGAAGTAATCCAGAGACATCAAAAGACAAATTAAAAATATAATGAAATTTGTTGGCTTGCAATGAAGTTATCCTTCTTGTCTGTAATTAAAATCCTACAGTAACTTTGTGAACGTAATTATATAATACCCCAAACATAACACCAAAAAAMCCCTGATGCAGGTAAAAGGAAACAGGAAGACATTCCTGATGCAATGTTGTAGCTAAAAGCTCAATTTTTACACTTATAAAAATGACCACCAACCTGTTTMCTTTTTCCCCAACACATACAGATTGGGTAGTATTTGAGTCTTTGAGTGATACCACCAGAATCAGATACTTATAGCAGTCTGCTACAAATCACCAGGATATTAAAGTTACTGATTTGTTTTTCAGAATAACATACAGATATGAAAGATGAACAGATCCAAATCTGACCAAGATGCGCACATATATTATTAGATTGGGTAAGCTTACTGGATACTGTGACCCTCTATCCCCTCTTACTCAACAACAGCAAAAAAAAAAAGCCTGGAGGAACATTTACGTGAATAACCTACTCGCTATTTTGCAGTTACAGCGATTTAGTGGTTAGTTTATGTTTTGAATTAGAAACTCATGATTATGTCAATTTTTGTCATTGTAACCCAAGACATTGTTATTATTTGTATCATTATTCTGGCAGGCTTTTAGCCAGGGTCTCGAGATAATTAAATCCACGTGAAGTCGTGTGTCTCCCACACCATTCTGGGAGAACTTAACTGTTTGGTTAGTGCTAAATTTGCCATCTTTCTTTCCATTACAGAAAGAGGTGTTACCAACCTAGCCTCATCACAGCTTTCTTCATATTTGTTATTCGCTTATTCTTAAACCAAAACATATTATTTATAATCTCTGGGATCTGGAAAGCCCCAGACTTTTTGATCTTCCTTCCTAGGTTTTCTTTTAGACTTTTGYTATTCTCAGGGTGCAGTGTGGGTGATGGTGTAACACTCTAGTAACCCTTAATAAAAATTAACTGAYCTGAGAAAACACACTGATTTATGTTCAATCTCGTTTTGAAATAGCCACCTTCCTTGCTGTCTTAGAAATAGAAGGAGCTGGCGATCACAGCCTAGTCCACGTTTGTGGTTCTCAAAAACCACAATCTTGGTATGACCATGTGCCAGCACTGTAGTTCAGGCACTGGAATGACAGGTGGAGGTTTTAGTCAGCACTGACATTATATTGTGATAACACCTAAAATTATATTGCTCATAATTCAAATAGGAAATACTTCATTTGGCTTGAGGCACTGAAATTGTCTCAGGTCTGATCTGYCTAACCCATTTCTCCTACATACATTTTTGTTACTCAAGAGTGTGGAAACAATAATTTATCTGCAATCACCATCATGGAAATTAACTCTCCTGACATCCCAAGTTTTGCTGAGCAAGGAAAGAAGARTGGCTTCATGCACACTTGAGAAGAGCAAGCAAAACTGTGATGTTAYCACATCTACCGGCTGCTCAAAATGCAAGAATGAAAAATACAAAGCAATGCTAACTGAAGAGGCAGGTGTACCGTATCTTGGTAGAAATGGGATTTGTATGCATATTAAGGTTTATTACATGAAGATTACCAAAATGAGCGATCTCCCCTTTTTCTAGCGCTGCACATCATCTTGTGACCTGTGACTTGCAACTGCTGTGACAAGTGATTTCCAAAGTACTTTCTGGAAATGATTTAATTTCTAGTTGTCTTTCAAGGCAAAGAAAAGAGGCAATCTCATATGATGACTTCAGACARTTTCCATGACGGAATCACTGCAACTTTGAAAACAAAAGCCACTTTGAGAGCTTTTAACATTAGCTAAGACTTTAGGAAACCTGATCCTTTGTGGCCTTGGGTTTGGGGTTTGTGTGGCTTTTCTTAAACCAAGGATACCTGTTGCACTTTGTAAGTAACATTTTTTCACTCCACAAACAGTCTTGACATTTTGTGAAAAACCTTCAGTTAATTTCATGAAGATATCTGTCTGTCTCCAAATGATGCATAAGTTCAATCACTCTGAAGTTCACTTCTGTTTAGACTCAGATGAAAGATGATTTTTCCTTGAAGATTCAGGCATGGTGGCTCGCCATTTCTCTGCTATAGGTATKCAAGTCCTAATGCAAAAGTTTTACAGAAATTACCAAGCAGCTGAGGGAGCCTAGGAGCTGGACGGCATTCTTGTCTTTATATTACCATTTTGCAACAGGAGATATTAACGTCACAGCTTCATTTTTGTTGCCATCCTTAAGGTCATCTCTAAGGTAGTGCTGTCTGGGATTCCCTGGTTAGTACCGCTAGGTAATTCCATTACTCTAAACAAGTACCAACCATCCTTTCTGATCCCTCACTGCTATAATCGATGAAGCTGTACCACACTGCCAACACAAGCATTTGCTTGTACCAACACATGGATGACAGCGAGGGGAAGGCTTCCCATCAGTGCCGTGACCTGGGTGCCACTAAGTATTTGTACCAAACACCAAATACGACCAAATTCTGCCATCTCCATTGAGGATCAGAAATTAGATACGTGTAATTGCTCCCAGGTTTCACTATACACTTGCCATTGTAGGAATGCTGAGTTGCTAACTAGTAGTGAGTGGTGCCCCATGCCAGATGGTCAGTTATCCCTCATACGAGGAGCTGGACACAAGGTTGTAGCAACTGAGAATGATGTAGAGGCATAATCTTGACTCAGATGAAGACTAAGTTAGGTATTTGCAAAGCACCAAGTTGTCCGGGTGAGCGGCTGGAAGGAGGCAGCATGGTCAAGGTCTCCCAAGGACAGTGACTAACCTGCCTGGGGCCCTTTTTCTCATCGGTAGGAACTGCAGTGCCTCGTGAAGGGGCTCTTCCTCATAGGAATGAAAGGGACAAAGTAGAAGTTACTACTCAGATGGCTTACTCATCCTTCTCCTATCACAACCTCTCGCCTGTCCTATGAGAGGCTGCATTTCTGTATGCCCTGCCATATTTTAAATCATGAAGATTACAAGGGGTCTCTCATTTCTTTTATGTCACTCCTTCAAAGCCAGACAGACTCATTCCTAGGAAGCGCTTCCTTTCCTTTGATCAGCTCCATCGTGCTGCAGAGAGAAATGGACCCTTTCGGGAAATATATTTGTCACCTTGTGGAAAAAGACACTTTTAAAAAGTCAAAAAAAGCCCAAAGTTTCAAGAGTTTCCCATTTACACTGCCAAGCTCTTATTTTCAAACCACCAGCTATGCAGGATTTTTATTTTGGCACATMCTGTAATAAACTCACTGTGTGACATGACGTTTTGTTTCTCGAGACTGGAATTAGCCTCCTGTGCTGGGTTCAGAAGAAGTGCTTTACCTTCATTTGGGGTCTGAGGTTTGAAGTAGGACAGCTCCTGTTGACTGTTCCCAGCTTATCAAAGGACTTCTTTGATGGTTAAAATCCATGTCTATACACAGTTCCCAACAATATCTGCCTGTCTGTCTGTATCTCTATTTATCTATCCATCTCTCTCTCTCTCTCTCTCCCCCCGACACACACACCTGTGTATCCCTCCATCCAGCTATCTACTCATCCATCCATCTGGCTATCCAGCTGTTTATTTCAGCTGTTGTCCTCAATATTTTTTTCACTGAAAATAGCCAGGGAGAGGGCAGGGGAAACTTAGTGATTAAGGAACAAGACAGATCTCTGAGAGCCTGAAGAAGGGGGACAGGCTGCAATGCCTGCTCAGGGCCCCTCTTAGCYTAATGGCAGGGGTGAGGGGCGTCTTCTCCTCTGCAGGAGGGCTGGATGCTGCTAGGGAAAGGGCCTTAAGGAGAGGTTATGGGAAATCAGAGGTAGCGCTGAAACAATTTCTTCCACACAAATTGTTCTGCTTTCTGTAATTCCTAGGGGTCGATCACACTTGGTGGAAGGCCCATGTGTTGTTGGAGAGATTGGATTTGCCCCAGCAAACCTACTTCCCTCCCCTTCCCCCCGCCCCACAGGCTTGCCAGTTTAAGGAGCCCTGTCAGGGAATCCCCGTGCTGGTTTTGCTTCCCAGACCTCCCCTGCCAAGGGGTTTTCCACAGGAAGGGCAACCAGGTCACAATTTTTTTTTTTAAATTAATCTTTATTAACTTTGGCCACAACATATACTGATGGAATACCTGATCATCTGAAAAAATCTTTAAATCAACAACAGAATCCATTTTCCCTAGTCGTCTATTCCCTTCTCCAAAAAAAGTACTGCAGTAGCAGCTCTAACCAAGGGTATAAAAGATCAAGAAAAAAAAGGTCAAAACCAAGCTTTATTTGACTCCCTAAGACAGTGAACAAACAGCAAGAGAGTGACTTCAAGCTTTAAATTACTTTATTTTGGCACTCCAAACAGCAATCAGGGATGTTTTTTCCTTTTAATTTTACAAGCTACTTTTAAAAACAGAGTTAAAATTCCCAGTGCTTGTCTGGCTATCACATTTCCAAGGCAGGCATCCTCCCACTTCAGGATCAGCCCCTCTCACGGCTCTCCTCACCACGATTGAAACCGTGCAAATTCTGCGCACGAAGCACACGCTCAGGTACGAACCCCTCTGCCAGCTCGGCCGCAGACGTCAGATGATAATTGCAAGCAGCGAAGGAGACCGATGGCCAGCTAGTGGCACGCGGAGTAAAAGCGATGTGCCCTTTGTGGGGAGTRGAGGACGGCGAGAAGCGGGGACCGCAGCTGCACCCAGCACCCGGCTGCAGGGGGGAGGGCAGCGGCCRGACCGACGGACGGACGGACACTTGCATAAAAATACAACCCACCAAAACTGGGGAAGGTGTCTAATTAAGAGCCCCCTCCCTGAAAAGCTGTCGCTAGGTAAGCAAAACTGTTTAAAACATGTTCATCATTAAAGTGTCCCCCGACAGCAGGATGCGGCAGCAGACACGGCGACAGAAGGGAGAAGAAGAGAGGCATATGGCCCCCAGCCCTGTCCCCTGCTGACAAGCTGCCTCGCCGCAAGCCCCCTTTTCACTGTCGTCCGTGCGCGTAGCAGATTGCAATGGCCCAACTTTCCCATCTGTATCCCAGGCCTGTGCCCCCAACAATGTGGCAGCCATGCAGTTTTCATCGGGGCTGGGAGCAGGGGAGGGGGGGCTGCGGGGAGGGGAGGAGGGGAAGAGGAGGAGGGGGAGATATTAACAACCAATAATCACAATGCTATCCATAATGCATTGTCTCCACGAGATTACATGGTATATTTCCAGTGGGGATTAGCCCATCCATCACAGCCCTTTATTGGCCCTTTTTTTGTTGTATAAAGCCCAAACACTGTCGTAAAATTCTAAACCGCTTAATTGCTGCGCTGTAAAAATTTGCATATCAGAGATATGTCATTCCTTCGTTAAATGGCGCTAGGCATTTGTTACAAGGTCCTAACAATCGCGCAAGAGCACCTCGGAAAAAAGGTCACCTCCTGGCATTATGCAAAGTTCTCCGCTGAATTCTAATCTGCAGCAATTACGGGTTTGAAGGTATCGCAACTTAATGGATTTTGATTTTGTGTGATTCAAACTCCSTGGGTGCACAGACCCCTTCTTCTGTCTGATCAGACAAGGTAAGCGGTGTGATGGTGGTGGCATAGTCTCTGTTTCTATAAGGCCTGCAAGCTTGGCTCCCAAAAGATTTCTTCATAAGCCAAACTGTGAAGCTTGGTGCAAATTTTCCATGATGGGCATACATTTAAGGTGATGTCTTAATTTCTTAGATTAATGGCAAGTTCTGTAGAGACTACAACAGCCGTTGCATTGCCACTTCAAGTATTCATCATTAAAAGCAACCTGAAGTTAGATGTTTACACATGTATACTAACAAAAAAGGATCATTATAATAATGAGCAGCTTTTATATTGTACTTTTAACCCATGGATCTGAAAGATACGCTTTACAAAAGCAAGAAAATATCATTGTCCTGATTTTACACATTCAGAAACTGGCTCTGGAGAGCTGGTTTGAAGCCGGAGGCATCCTGGAGACCCTGATGGCAAGCGCTGCAGTCCTAGCAGTACCCCTCTGCTTCCTCCCACCTGCTTGCCAAGGACTGAAAGTACCAGCAGGTCTTTAACATGTGGTCATGTCCTCGCTCCATACCTTCTCCATTAACTGCAGCAGACGGTCCCCAGACATGGTTTCAATCCACATGGTAATTTTTCAGTTTTGTCCGTACGTTAAGAGTATGTTTAATCCAGACCATTTCACCACCATGTAGCACAATATCACAAGAAGTTGCACAACAGAAAAGGCACAGGTCAGATATTTTTCTCACAGAAGAGACCCTGGAAGATGCATCTTTTTCCTGTGCAATAGCAGGCCGCATGGTTTCTCATCTTGTCAGGAACCTATAAACCAAGGAGGTGACTGGAGCAGCCTAAAGGGATTTTATAGGTCCCACACAGATTTGGGAGTCAGAACCTCTGTTGCAGGACCTGGGGAGAGCCTTGGTATAACAGCAGCTCCCTTTGCAAACCCTAGTATAAAAAATAGGAGAGAACAAGCAGAAATTCTGGGCTGTGTGTACATTTCACTTGGCCTTGAGCTGGCATGTGCTGAGGCAGCCCAAGTTATTTTGAAGACCGTTYGAGTCACAGGAGGTGCCCATCATAGTGAGGATCCAAAGCAATCTAAGTCTCATTTAATTATCCAGTCTGTTCATCTTTTCCYCAACTCTCTCCCCACCCACAGTCATCCATGCCTCTACATGGGATACAAACTTCCCTGCCTCTAGACATCTGAGGCATCGTCATTGCCCGTCCTACCAATGTGGTCAGATTCAGCCCAGGCATATGCTTTTGGATGTGGGTAAGTGAGATACATCCTCTTCCAAGGGACTGCCACACTTGCTTTCTGTAGTGACTGAGAATTTCCTCCAAGAAGGGAAGAAGCACCTCCAAGAAGCACCATGGTGGTGTTAGCATTGATGTGTCTAACACCTGAGAGGGACAATGGCAAGCGGGCTTCTGCAGGTGTCCCCCAAATGCACTGATAAGGTAAAATGTACTTTTAAGCTTTTGGAGGCTTAACAGTCCCTTCTAAGAGTTCAAACCCAGTTTTTCCAAGTGAGACAAGTGGGAGGGAGGAGGTGCCTAACAAGGACTTCCAGCTCCTGCCCGTGAGCAGGAGGTCAGCGTAAGAACCTGCTTAAGCCACGTCAGCCTTTCGAGCCTTCCTTAACGCATGCAGCTAGCCCTGTCCGTTGACTGAAGTGAATGTCTTGTGAATATTATTCCCCCAGGAGCAAGKGGATGAGCAAGGGTGTGTCACATACAACCTGAACCTACTGCAGAAACTCCCATGCCTTCCTCAGCAGCAAGCAAGAGGCAGAGCTAAAGTACTGCTGTCACTGGGATCAGAGTGATTGCTTTCCTTCAAGGCATCTTGCTTATCTTTTTAGCCCAGCCCAGTGACTCCAGGAACCCGGTAACATACTGCATCACCTCAGGAAAATTTCTTTTAATGCTCCTATTTCAGCAAGCCATTTGTGTTTTATGGTATCTATTTTACATGTTTGTTTCCCAGACATTTTTCTTCCTRCTGATAAGTAAATTTTTCAGGTGTGTACCTCTTACTGGTGCTGTAAGCGCTYGTATTTAAAATCAACCTTACATCATATTTAATCATCACACTATGGTAGTTTAATTATTAATACATTTTAATCTGCCAGCTGGTTTATTAACCAGAAAGAATTCTAACAAACAACCCAAATGTTCTAACATAATAAAAATATCATTTCTTTGTTTTCCTTTTTAATTAACAACTAACATCAATGCAAAATTCTTGTCCTACATGTGAACTCAGCCACAGTCAATTCACTTTTATCTGAGCTCTTGATTAAGTAGGCCTCCTACAAAGTAGCSCCATATACCTTTCCTGAAAGAGATTTCAGCCCCTGCCCTCGTGCTGAYGAAACTCTCTCCCTCTGTGGCACCGATGCAACTGCTGGTATGGCCGCAGATCTACAAAATGATCCACAYGAGAAGAAAACCCTCCAAAACCAGTAGCTCAGATTATTTCAGATGTACAGTTCACAGTGGTTGCCTGGAATCTCTCAAACCAGCTTATTTTGCATCCAGAAGCCTATGCCTCTTTCCCACCTCTCTCTCTGCTTTATAGGAGGAGAAGCAAAGTCTGAACCATCCAAGGTTTTCCAGCATTGCAGTGACAGAGCTGGAAGTCCGGGGTCCCGCATGGCAGCATCACGCATGACCCCAAGGGCCATTTCCTTTCTCCCTCCTCCACCCTCCAAAAGCTTCCAGCTCTCAGGAGCAAGCTCCCAAAACCCTAGGGACAGTCTGCAGAGCTCAGCGGATCCTGGAATGGGGTTGTCAAAGGACAGAACTGGAGGTCAGTTTGCCAGCTGCCCTCCCTGAACAGCTCATCACCTGCTGACATTTATATCTGCCTTGGAAATACATTTGTTACCACAGCCCATCTACCAGTCCGTCTTCTGCTTCTCTCTCTTTCGTATTCTGCCCACACCACACACGGAGGAGCGTTCCCACTGCCTTCAGTGAGGTTTGAGATAGGGCTAAGKAATCTCTAAGTGCAATTTATTTTACCCTTATTGAGCATTATTAATGTTTCTATTAGGACTGAAAAAATTATGCAATAATGTGTCCTTTTCTCCTGCTCGATTCATTATTCAAAATTACCCAGACAATAATTTATGTGAATTATTCTGCAATTAATTTGCCATGAGTTTCTTGCAAATACCCACTGAACAGTATCTGAACTCTCTTGATTGGTTCCAAAGGTCTGCTGTATGCCTGGGAGTGGGGTCAGACCCGATACCGGCGAATTTGAGGGAATGTCTGCATAAGAATATGGGCTATTTCCATTAAATTAGTACACAATCCCATGTGAGATCTTTTACTTTGTTTTCCAAATGTGTTTTTTTTCCTGTGGTTTAGCATAAATCTGTTTCTAACTGAATTATGTTAAATCAATATGATCTGGGTCACATCAAAATAACTTTCATGTGCTTTTTGCACTGTTTTAACCAAATCAGTGGAAAGCCACAGCTTTAGTTAAGTTTAGTCAACACTGCAAGTAAATAAAGCCCTCTGAACCAGGTTTCTGATGTGACAGTTCAATTTTGCATCATCAGCACCTGTCTCCCATGCCTTTTGTCCATTTTTTTAACATGCGATATTTTGCATCTGTCCCAAAGTCTTCTGAACTCAGTGAAGAAGTTCCCTCAACATTCATGACATCTGCATCTATTAAACTTACAGTTAAGCGTTAAGTGTCTTATTTGATTCGTAAGGCCAGMAGTACAGCCGATAGAAATTGCCGCCACACCACTGACTGCAGGTCCAGTCCGACTTGCAGCACCCGAGGTGCGAGGTCCCAGGCGGAGCAGCACGGCTGACAGGAACGGCTGGAGAACCACTTAGTGATGCAGGATGTTTCTTCAGAGGCCTCGTATTAATTTGTGACCAGAGCCGCATTCATTACATTTTTCATTAGTTTCTAGTAAATGTGCCTTAATAAGCTCTTTTTAAAGAAATARAGTGACTATCTTATTAAATGCATCTTGAATAAATATGTGGCAACAGGAACTGGCCCTTTCTTAACTTCCTGGGACTATAAACATTAACGCACTCATAAATACATTTAGACACAAGACCCACTAAAAGCCTTTGAGGATACCATTCATCCCTTTTGCACAAACACATTCGTGTTATTATTAGCCTTGTAATTAAAAACCTTTTAACAATGCTAATTGCAGACTTCACCATCATAGCTTTGGCTTCTTTAAAGCCAGTTGCTCGATGTGTAACTATTGGAAATGCTGGAGAGTGGGTGGGTCAAACAATCCCTGCAAGGCTTCTCATCACATGTAGGAGTAAGAGTCAGTGAGTTAAGAGGCAGGGAAAATACAAACCCCCGATATATGAATAGACCAAAGAAAATTAAGCAAGTTACGGGCACTGGAAGAAAGCCTGTCCCGTGCTGCTACCTCAACACCAGCACTCCCCAGCAAGGCCCATTAACACTTCATGCCGCAAAGCCCATCTTCTCTGCTCCCTCCCCTTGGCCATTCAGTGAAAAGGTCCGACCACAGCAACCTAGGGCACTTTCACTGATAATTAACTGGAACTGAGTTCATTAGGTAAAACAGGGGGTAAGCAGGCATGGGAATGTCACGCCAGTCTCTGATATCGAAAGGAAAGCAAGGCCAATCCCTAATCCATCGAAGCATGGGGTGGGGTAAAGACTCACGTATTACAGCAGTCACCAAGGTGTAGAAATATAATAATAAAGTTCCACAACTGTCCTATTAACACACCAGATTTGATTTGGCTACATTATATTTCATCAAATAGTTTACAAAGCACCCAGCATAAAACATCATCATAATTGTAATCATATATTTAGCGATTTAACGTGTACACCATAATGTACCATTAGTTACACAAATAACTAATAATTTGCTAATGACAATATTATGTTAAGTCAGTTTAGGGGCAATTAAAGTGAGTGATATTTACATATGCCTAATGAATCACAGTCGATGGCAGATTAAGAGATTCTAATGAATATTCATCCAGACATTCGCAACCAGCTTCACAGTTTATAAACTGAATTATGGTTGATTTGCCCTTTTAAAAATGAATATGTGAGTATCTTCTGCATGGGAAGAATGAACAATTGGGGCTGATTGTAAAATTTTTTTTAAGCAATGTACTGGTCAGGACACAAAACATTTTTATGCACTCTCATACCCTTGGCTTCTCAGCTCTTTTTATATCACATATCAGCATTGATGAACTATCTCCATTTTCATTCGTACCCACGACATGAAATATAGAAATTGTTTTGTGTTGAATTAAATGCAATAGAAGTTTTATGCAGCCTCACTAACGAAATAATTACACAGGTAGCCTGCTTGCCCTAAGCAGAGCAGACAAACTCTCTCGGCTATATGCTAACAACATTCTGCTTTTAAAGGTAGCCTTTATGCATGCTCACTTGAGTGACTGACCAAAATATCATTCATTTAAAAGGAAGCTGTATAAAGTTCTCGTAGGATGAAATTAGAGTTACTTTGCCACATCTTATGCCAGAAATTTCTATTGCTATTAATATCAATAATATTGGTAGCAGTAATAATGATAGCTAAGAGCAGGAGATACAGCTTTATGGTTTCGCTATCAGATTTCAAAGTGAGCTCAGAGAAATGTGAAGCATTTAAAGTGCATACACAGACTTTTCCTTGGAAATCCCTGTGAAGTGTTGGTGTGATTCTGAAGTAGTCCTTCATGAGGCTGGTCCCTGCGTCCTTGCTTCAGCACCGTTACCAAGCAGCATTGCCCCTAAATTCTGGGATAGTTTTGCATAATTTAAAATGTAAAAGTTAAAAAATTATCTTCATTGATCTCTTCCAGAAGTTTGGAAGTGAAACCACTAAGAAACAGCCCTGTGGAGCGGGAGCTTGTTTGGTTTCATTGAGATCAAACACAGGAGCTCCGCAAGCCCCCTCTAGCAAGAGATGATTTCCAGCAGGCGAAGAAACACCATTAAGGGTACTCAGTTTTACCTTGCTCAATTTGGGGATTTTAGATTTATCAATCCCAGCCTCCAAAGTGAATTCGGAATTCAGAGAGTAAAGACATTTCTATCGATGCCTTGTGCAGACACCTGTGAGCTAGAACTCAATGTACCGGTAGATCTACACAGTGTTGTGCGACACTTCATGGATATCTAGCTTGAATCCTGAAAGCAGGAGAGACATATTTAGTTTTATCCAAGTTGTCCTATGTTCAGGAAAAGTCCAACTACAGCTGGGAAAATGCTGCTGGGATTTGATCACAGAACACCGTAGCTGCAACAGAGAGTTAAAGAACATGTGGCTGTAATAAAAGATTTCACCTTTCTGTTTGCTCTGACCTAATCAGGTTAATAGAGTTGGCCAGAAGTCCAGTTTTCCGTAACATTACAAAAAGTTTGCTGGCTATTTTGCTTATTTTCAGCCACATTTCTTATCGAAAAAATGGCTTTCATTTTTCAGTGAAAACTGAAAATGCAGCAACAAATACAACATGAAGTTTTTAAAAACTTTTAAAAATTCAGTAAAAATTATTTTAAAAATTAATATTTTTTTTAAAAACATCATTCATGTTTTCATTTCATTTTTCATGACAATTACTTTTCAACAACAGGAACAAAATTCAGTTCAGTTCTTCAGTGCTTTTAAATAACAGAGATTCCAGAGTTTCCTTAGTTGCCGGTTTCCTTCTCATTTGCATTTCCTTAATGCAGTGTTTTATAAGAGGATGACCAGCTAATACAGCATGAGAAGAATACTGTAAGGCCTGTACTGACTTTCAGAAGTACTTTAATTTATTATCATTATGTGCCTCTGGCTTTTTCCAAGTCTTTTCTTCTTCCCTAAGGTCTATTTCTGAGATGCTAAAATGATAATTTCAGCCATGCTACTCTCAAAATCTCTGTAACTTCACCCGAAGAAGCTATTTACTAATTTTGTTTAAAGTTTATTGACCTGCTATATGCTAAGCCTTCCACAGTCTACAACCAAAAAGCATACAGGTTATTTTATCTTTCCCTCCATATTTCTCTCTCCTGAAAGGAATTAAGCTGGTAATAACTTAAAAACTCCCAAAACCTGAACTTTACTGCCATCATATTGCAATCGTTGTCCTCATATTATAGATAAAGATATTATATAATGTCTTTACCAATGATCTGGACGAGGGGATCGAGTGCACCCACAGTAAGTTCGCAGATGACACCAAGTTGGGCGGCAGCGTTGATCTGCCTGAGGGTAGGAAGGCTCTGCAGAGGGATCTGGACAGGCTGGGTCGATGGGCCGAGGCCAATCATATGAGGTTCAGCAAGGCCAAGTGCCGGGTCCTGCACTTGGGTCACAACAACCCCAGGCAACGCTACAGGCTTGGGGAAGAGTGGCTGGAAAGCTGCCCGGCGGAAAAGGACCTGGTCGACAGCCGGCTGAACATGAGCCAGCAGTGTGCCCAGGTGGCCAAGAAGGCCAACGGCATCCTGGCCTGTGTCAGCAATAGTGTGGCCAGTAGGCAGAGGGAGGTGATCGTGCCCCTGTACTCGKCACTGGTGAGGCCGCACCTCGAATACTGTGTTCAGTGTTGGGCCCCTCACTACACGAAGGACATTGAGGTGCTGGAGAGTGTCCAGAGAAGGGCGACGAGACTGGTGAAGGGTCTGGAGCACAGGTCTTATGAGGAGTGGCTGAGGGAGCTGGGGTTGTTTAGTCTGGAGAAGAAGAGGCTGAGGGGAGACCTTATCGCTCTCTACAACTACCTGAAAGGAGGCTGTAGAGAGGCAGGTGTCGGTCTCTTCTCCCAAGTAACAAGTGATAGGACGAGAGGAAATGGCCTCAAGTTGCTCCAGGGGAGGTTTAGATTGGATATTAGGCAAAATTTCTTCACCAAAAGGGTTGTCAAGCATTGGAACAGGCTGCCTAGGGAAGTGGTTGAGTCACCATCCCTGGAGGTATTTAAAAGACGTGTAGGTGTAGCACTTAGCGACATGGTTTAGTGGTGGACTTGGCAGTGCTAGGTTAATGGTTGGACTCAATGATCTTAAAGGTCTTTTCCAACGTAAATGATTCTATGATTATTGTTTCAGCTTTAGTGCATCTGCTTGCTTTACCTCTGCAAATTTGCTTCCTCATTATGAGTACAGGTACAATCTGTACCACTCATACTGCTGGCAACTGTACTATTTCAGAAACTTCCATCCCTTACATTTAGCAACCCCAGCTACTCTTACTTGTTGCAACAATTCACAGATGTGTCATGAATAACTTGATCTGCCATCCAAACATTGATCTCCTTTGAGCTTAAGAAGGATCTATGCTTGTTTCCAAAAGCACAGGGCTCTGCTGTCCACTATAGAAGTTCCCCACCTTTCTCTCTCACCCTCACCACCCAAACCCATGGGCCCTCTTCTACAACCATTATTCTCAGAAGTGTGCTCAAGAAACCAGGTGCAGAATTGGTTCCCRTTTCAGGATTTATTGACATTACTATATATTTCTGGGCTGAGAATAGTCCTAAAAGACATGGATCCCAATTTTTCAAATTAAATACTTCTGTGATTTTCCGTTGTCACACACAGTGCAGACGTGTCTCATCTTGCCAGTCAAAACCTATGTTAATATTTGTGAGACTATCCTATCTCTGTACGTAGAGTGAAATCTTAGAGTTCATGACAGGCACAGCCTGTAACAAGGACTAATAGCACTTCTAAACTTCAACAGGGTCAGGATTTCACCAAGGAATCCCAAGTCCATTATTGCTATTGCTTGCATTACTGAAGGGTTAAAAAGGCACAGGCATTTCACAGGTTACATTGTTCACGGACCCTGGACACAGAAAAAGATGATTCCTCCCTCAGACAATTTACTGCCTAAAAACTTTTTTCCCCCTAATTTCTCACACATTCAGTGGTCCAGGAAGCCTCAGGGTTTCTTCTTAAAATGGAAATTGTAATAATTATAGGCCAGATTTAAAAGAAGCAGAGTAGCCTGGTGAATGAGCCCTGCTGTACAGCTAAGAGACCAAAAAGCAAGGGCTGCTTGTTTTACACAAGAACCGCTTAGAAAAGAATCAGAATGACTAGAGTAACGCGGGAAACATGAAGGAAGGCATCTGGGGGATTCCTTGTCTGATCTTACCCACCACCCTTCTTTTAACCTCTAATTTGCAAAGGAGCTGTGGAGAAGCACTTAGGTATGACAGTAATGATTGCAATTTACTGTAGCCCATGATAAAATGGGGTCAGAGCAAAGGTTAAAAACCAAACAAACAGTGGATAAAATCATCTGCCTGGTGAGTAATTTTTACTCAGGTTTGAAGTGAGTGAAGTCCCCCTAATTACACCTCTTACCCTGAACTTATGGAGAGCTCTGTGGCTACTGACTGTGCCCTCTTCTTCATCCCCCCCTCCACAGCCCGCTGCAAGTCCAGGACCTAATTAGTTTCCTGTATAAAGAATGGGAACCTGCAAGTGCTCTGGTAATACTGCTCCTGAAGACTCCTGATGCAGAGAAACAAGAGAAGGAAAAGAAACTAGAAGCCAAAGAGAAGAACTCATTTGGCTTAACACTGGTGCTGATGAGCACTGCTTCAACAGGTGCAATCCTACAGCCCTCCCTGTCTCCTACAGCAAATGAGAAAACTGATAGGCATTTAATGAACCTCATTCTAACCTGTGTGGAATAATCTTCCAGCTAATCTTCTAACTGGTTTCCATCCATCTAGCAACAGCGGTGCTTAAATCTCTTGTTTGCACTTTACTAGCTGCAGATTGTAAATGTTTCATGAGCCGCTGAGCTTGCAGCATTACTATTTTATTAGAACATTGAATATCTCGTGTTCATTGCTGTCTTACCAGCAAATTTTATCTAAACAAAAATTGCCTCCATACTTCTTGTGAATGACAATTTGGTAGTCTGATGGATGCTGTTGTTTCAGCTTGTTTTGCATCAACAGTTTGAAAATAGCCCCTCTGTCTTGCTGAGACACAGTGGTGCACCTGTGCTAATGTCAATAAAAGTACATTCACATCATGAGTATATCCAATTTGGCTCCTGAAGAAGGGGCAGTGGTCCTGTCAGCCTCTGGTCCTGGTGTTAAGCACACGTGAAAGATTCTCCTGCCCCCGAAATGCAGAAAAGGTTTTCCTAAGTTAAGTGTTCCCCATAGTGTTCCCTCTTCCTTAAAATAGCACCGCAGCATTACCGAATGGATAAACTAGACTGGTTCAGAGTTTAGCCACAACTGGACTAGTGTAACATCAAGCACTCACTGCCAAGGCATATGACCATCCTCTTGGTGCTTTGCTCAGTTCTCAGAAATCACAGGTATCCTTGGTAAGACCTTGTGAAGCAGACAAGTCAGTTGATCAATGAAAACTGCTGGGATTTGTTCATGGTCTCTGTGGAAACTCTCTCTTGCAAACCAGGGAGCTGAACACTCAAGAAGGAAGAGAAAACCACAGAGATGTTCTGAGTGCACAGCTTCTGTGGAGCCCCACTGAGAGGTCCCACCAGCCCTGCAGCTGGTGCAGGGGAGCAGATACTGGGAGAGCCAAGCAGTTTACAAAGGGAAAAGAGAGAAAGGAACAGCCCTCCCTCTTAATGGAATAAATCACGAGTTAGCTCTCTTGGTTATCCCCTCCCTGTGGATTTTGCCATGGTGAAGGATGAGCAAGTACCAGTTCTTTTATCTGGATCTGAACTTCAGCAAGGTGTGTCTTCATCCATACCTAGGTTCTGTCCCAAATAGCTGCTGAAATCCCAGACCAGCCTAGGTCCCCTTCTGCAGTATGATGGAGGGAGCAGTTTACATCATTTGCTATTTCATTTTCTTTCATGTCTTAGACATGAGCACTGGGAATGGCTGATTTGAAGAGCTGAGTTTTCAGGATCAAAGAATGTATCGGCACAACCAGATAGCTGTAATGTGCTCTGGCACAGCAAAGGGTGCCAGACCATTCTGCCCCATGTCCTGCTCACACAACCACTCCTACACTGTTGGAGCTTCCAGTTCTGCCCAGTGCCAACAACTCACCCACCAACACATAGAAAAACCTTGCTCTGGTCCAGGTGTTCGCAGACAAGGGAGTACTCAAGACTTCCATGTTGAGATAACTGTTAAGGAGTGTAATTTCCTCCTTCAGTTCTGGAACAAACAACTGGGATAAGAGAGCTGCATAAACCTGAAAATGAAGCTCTACAATGATGACACAGTCAAGTGAGTGGCGTGGGCAGTAATGTACTCAACTGTTGACAATGGCCAACACCCTATCCCCTTTCTACAGCAGCCGTAGTCACCCTGTCTACCAGTTTCCCCAATCAGCCACAAACTAAGCACTCCCATATCTCCTACTTCCCCTTCCCACCAACTCCCCCCTCTCCGCCATAATACTCTCAATCCTCCCCATATAAAGCATATCCCCCCTTCCCACTGCGGACCTGCCCATTTGCCCCATATCTCCTGTAACCCCTTCTGATATTCTGCTCCATCACAGAAACAGTTTCTTCCTGAAAGCGTACAAGATTGTAACTAACCTCCTCATTGGCACTACAGGCACCCACCAAAGACATTCTGGCAGGAGCAGTGCCTGCTTTCAGGCAAAGGGTTGGACAATAAGCTATATGAACCTCCTAACTCATACAGTCAGCATGAACGCATCTTTTGAGTACCAGCCAGCCACCCAAAAGTCCCAGGTGAGGTGGATGTCTACCCCCACAGCTCAGGGGCAGGCCAGGCAGTACCAAGAAAAGCTGATTATTGGGCTGCAAAGCAAAGGAAACCCAGTTTTCAGGACGGGTTCTGGTTCCCTTCCTTTTATGAAAATCCTTATTCAGTGTTAGAACAAAACAAATATGAGATTCGTTGTCTATTACATGTAGCAGTTTCCAGTCTGGTTTTCAAGCAGAAGTTAAAATACGCACGTAAGCAATTCGGAGCTTTCTGAACGGAGTATGTCTGTGATTCACCCAGACTCACAGCGAGCACCAGGCACATGAACAGTATGTTCTCTCCAGTGACTGACTTTGGAAATCCCTGGTGCATGGAGGCCCATTGCAAAGCCAGGATCGGTCTTGAGGTTTTGAGGTCAGACAATGTTCACTGAAGGAAGTTGCTGTTTCCTCAGCACTGTTAGGAGGCAAAGCTGCTACTGTCATCCAGGGCTGAGCACCAGTACACCCTGTGAAAGAATGTATTTTGCTACTTTTCCGGCTACTCATTTGACTCTTCAAATTGTTCCCAAAACCTCTGTCTTGTCAAGGAACTGGCTTGGTTTGCTCTCATTTGTCACTCTAAATGTCCTTGAAGTCATTATTTTGGGGGGAATGGGGCTGGCCTTGCCATATTTACTGTTTCACGGTTTGGAGCGAATGGGGGTGTGATGTTTTTCCTCTGTAGAAAATAGAGCCCAAATTCACCAAAAAAAATGAAATTTCCTGAGGACTCGGCAGCTCCTCCGGCACCTCTGCCGCGGGTGGCTTTTAGCCGGCCACCCTGTAAAAACCCAACGCGAATTTACCAGCGAGAGCGAAGGCAAGCACATCAATTTAAGGCAAAGTCAAGGAGCAGACTGTCAGGCAGCGAGGGAAACCCGCGGCCCAGGTCTCCGCACCCCCCACCCCTCCCACCCCGCACCCAAACCCCCCAACCCACCCCCCCCCCCCCCCCCCCCCCCCCCCCCCCCCCCCCCCCCCCCCCCCCCCCCCCCCCCCCCCCCCCCCGCGGCCGCCGCCGCGCTCGACGCTCCTGCAGCGCCCCCTGGCGGTCGCGCCCGGTGCCGGGTTTTTTTTTGGGGTGTCAAAGCTGCTTGCGGCGCTATCGCATCGGTTCTGCGGGGCCGCTGCCCGGGATAAACTCTGCACCGGGAGACCCAGCTGAGGGTGTACCCTGGTTCTCACCCCTGGGTAATATTTGTATGTAACAAAAAGCATGTATTTACAATGGAAGGCCATTCTGCTTCCTTTTTTTACTAAAGGCAGAGGGAGTCAGGACGTTACAGTGCAAGAACCGTTCTCCACTAAAATATATATGTGCTGCTAAATACAGAAGTTAYATAAAACAAGAACATCCCTTTAAATCTGCTCAGAAATACCATTCTATAAATGCTTTGTTCTCCTGCGGTGGGGGAAAACCCTTTCCACCCACTCCCCAGACAAAATCCCAGCAAAAGAAAAACCACTAAGGGCTATCTTCAAGGAGATGCTTCCAGCTGCTGTTGTCTTTATTAAAAGAAGTAAAGAAAGAAACAGAAAAAAGGCCCTTCCAACTCCTGGGAGAATCTTCAGCTATTAAAACCACATACCCATTTAGCTCCCAAAAGAAGTCTTTCATAATTGCAAGCAAAGCCCACAGCTGAACCAACCTCTTATTGCTTCTCCCCAGTTAGACTGCATGTGATTGCTGTAAAACTGACTCCTAAGTGTTACTTTATGGCTCAGCTTACAAAGGAGTTTGGTGAATGCAATAACTAACTCTGCATCCCCCCAGCGCTCTCTTTTCTGTACACTGAACAGGGAAGTTAAAGACATAAGAATTCACTCCTTAGAAACTGCACATCAAATGAGAGATAGCCAGCTGGCCAAGAGACAAGCTCTAGGTATGCAAAGAGATATGGGGGAGCTCTGTTTGCAACAGTATGCCTGAACAGAGCTATCTGACTGTAGTCATGATTTCCTAGAGAGACCTGCTGCTACTTGCTGGATGCTGGACAAGGTCATGCAGACCTATCTGGTTTGAGAGATGCTTTCTGCAGCAATGTCCTACAGCAGGATCTAGCCAGCACAGCTGTTCTGGTACCCAGTGCACACAAGCAAGGATAGTACAACTGTTAATTTCCCTAGAGAGAAGGCAGCAAGGCGGCAAGAAACAGAGCTCCACAGATGTTGGATCCATCTTCCAYGAGATTAATGTGCTTTTACCATCAGAGTGTGAACTCAGTTGCTTGGATTACAGTAGTAAAACACAAGATAATCTGACTAACAGTATGCAATTTTCTGGACAAAACCCCACAGTTCTTGGCCAATCTGGGAGCCCTGGTGAGAAGGGGGAAGTCCTCACTTTCAACAGTTGCTTGTCCCCTTCCACAAGTCCCCATGCCACTAGCACCAAGGCTGCAGGGCCTCAGCAGACATGGTACCCTTACAACTGCCTAGCTTGGATCATTAGAGAAACCTGGAGACGAGCGCAGTCGCTCCTCTCTGTCGCCCTCCCTAAGTGACACAGGGGCCAGGACTCATTTTAAGACTGTACCACCTAGACTAAGAATACAACCTCCCACTTACTCAGAAACAATAACTACAGTTGTCAGGACTGAATTTATGAGGTTTATGTGGTATGCCCATTGTGTGAAGTGGTGGTCCCAATGTATCTTTCTTCTCCCTGACTTGCCCTCATGCACCTTTCTCCTTGAATCTTGTTCAAGCCATGGACTTGCTTAAGCATATGTTCATGCACACCTGTCCCTTGCAGGCCAACCTCTCTAAGACCATTTCCTTGTCACACACCCAGTCCCATGGGGGCTCAGCAGGATCCCCACAGACTGTCACTCCATGGTAGGCTCCCTTCCGCACAGCAAGCTGCAGGGCTGCTGCTCAGAGGGACCCGACAGCCTGGACAAATGAGCTGAGCGGAACCTCATGAGGGTCAACATAGACTGCAAAGTCCTCCACATGGGGAGGAATAACCCTACACACCAGTACAGGCTGGGGCTGACTGAGTGGGAAGCAGCTCTCCAGAAAACTTTCCAAGTCAGAACATGGGAAATTCTGACTCAATATAAAGAAAAAATATTTTACCATGAGGGTGGTCAAACAAGTTGCCCAGAGAGGTTGTGGAGTCTCCATCCTTGGAGATATCCAAAACCCAAGTAAATGCAGTACTGGGCAACCTGCTCTAGGTGACCGTGCTTGAGCAGGGGCCTGGCCTAGATGGTCTCCAGACGTGCCTTCCAACCTACATGACTCTGTGACATGACTTTGGTAGGGGACAACACCACCAGTTGCCCTCAAAATTTACCTTCCCCTCTGCCTTCTCCTTTGTCTGCTGTGTTCCCCATAGAGACCCATTCAGGACCGGGGAGGAGGGCAAACTCCAGACAGGCACCCACTTGTGGTTAGAGCAGCTCTGTGCATAGCAGATCTGTTGGAACCAGCTGGGGCACAGCATGCTGTAGAGCAATTAGATAAAAGACAGGGGTATCAACTTGCCCTTGCCCTCCAGGGATTTCCAGGCTTCAGGAAGGCACCTGAACAGGCAATACATCCATGGTGTGCTCAACACACACAGCAGGGAAGAAAGAAACCATAAGGATGCTATCTGGTACACAGGCCGGTTTCTCCCTGGTCATTGCTAGATTCTCCAGCTCCAGAAGCTTGGCCACTGCAGAGATGCACAGCTCACTAGGGTTGGCACCAGAGACTGACTACCCCTCCCAGGCTTAGAGCATTTTCCTGCACTGTGTCCCTGGGTGAGGATGTGCCAACCACTTACCCTCTCCTGGGAACTGTCCCACCTGCCATGGAAGGATGGGTGGATGCAGGGTGCTGTGGTCCCCGGAGGCTGCCTGAAGCAGCGTGCCTATCACCTCTGCCTYCGGAGAGGCATCTGATAGCGCATGCATGCACAATGCCACTTTCTCCAAGGCCCGAAGACATCCCCCACCATAAGTGCTGGAGGGGTAATTACTGAGGTGAGACACCAGCAGGAGCAGCTCCTGGCTATGGTGGAGGCAAGGAGCCACTGCCCAAGTGAGGACGGGACAAGAGGGTCGCGTTTTCTGGGGAGGCCCAGAGCGATAAGCTCTGCATCACACATGTGCATGTGTGCGCTCCATTTCCCTCTCTTCCCAACACATTCTTCCCCAGGAGCTGCTGTGATGGTTTTACACTGCGTCCCTCTCCCAGTGCTGTGAGATCCAGCAGCCGAACCTCCCCTCTAGCCCTGGCTCCCTTGGACAGGTTGGTGGATCTGCCACCCCAGTGGCTGGGGTTTTCTGGGTTCCACTGGGTCCCTCTTTCATAGGGGGGTGGTTGACCTGAAAGCAGCAAGGAGGGTGTCAGCAATGGACCTCAGCTGTGGCCCTGCACTGTCTGAAATGCTTTGTCCACCTCTGGCATTGCACATACGCAGGACCCAAGTAACCTAGCTGAGTGGCACCAGTCTCCCTGGCCCAGAGCCTCTGTGTGAGGAGGAGAGCCTGCATGACAGCATGGGTTAGCACTGAAGTTGGCAGGCAAAACATATTCATGCAGGTGCCCTTTCCCGGCAGGACTTCAGAGCTGCTAGGATGCTGCTGGACTTCATACCTTTGCATGAGGGAGCAAGAGCACTARGAGGAATCATGAGCCAGATTATGTTCAACAGCCGTCGCTGCTAACTCAGAGATGTGCTGCTTTCTGGTTTTCTGTGCCGAGGAGGAAGGGCCTCTTTGGGAGAGATCTGGAGRAGGAGAACGGTGCCAGGCTAGAACACTTGTGAGGAAGCTGTGACCACAAGAGCACCCACAGGCACATAGCCTAACTCATGGCAGACTGGAGCAGARGTCAGGGAAGGGGTAAAGTCCTCAGCAAGCTGGAGTGGAGGAGGCAAAGACCTTCAGTGAAGTACCCAGCTGAGGGGCACAGTAGCTCCTTTCCCACCTGGCAGCACTCAGCACGCCCACGCTGCCCCATACCCACCAGCTCACAGTGCAGCTCTGCCACGTGGCTTTGGAGGGTCAAGACTGGACTGCAGAGTAGCCTTGCCACCTTGCTGTGCTTGGGTGCTCTAGATTCCTCTCCCAAGGCTTCCTGGAGTCTGTGCTACTGATTTATGGCTYGCGTGGGCTGTGTAAGGAGGAGATGGCCATGGTGTGGCACCCTGCTGCAYGCAGCAGCAGCTCTTCCCCCAGCAGCCCTCACACCAGTGACGTCTCCCCATTCCTGCATCCTGTCCACACTTGTCAGAGCAATGCCTTCCAGGTGCTGTGATAAGACAGTCAGACAGAGCTGCTGGGAACAGACAGCACCAGGAGTGCACAAAGTCAGAGCAGGTTGCCAGCAGCCTGTTGACTGTGCACTTTACTGCAGACACAGAGCAGCTTCAGCAGTGTGGATACCAGCACTGACCACTCTGCAGATCCCCAAATTGCTGAGATATTACTGGTAATTGGGCTCCAGCAGCTGCTCCTCAACAGTACATCATCATCAAGGCAGCCTGGAGTAGGGACATGTCCTCCCCTTGTGCTTGATGGCATTAAGGGACACCCACCTCATCTCACTGAGCTCCACCCTGTAGCAGATCCCTGAGTAATCTGTGCATGGGACAGGGTTAATCCCAGGACCACCTGGGCKCTTAGCTGTTCCCCAAGAGCCCAGGAAAACYGCAGAGTCTCTGCCAGGACAGGAGYTCAGCTGCTTRTGGGCAATTCGTGGAGACAAGGGACAGAGGCACAAGTTGTAGGGAACTGACAGCTCCTTTTCTGTGATCCCTGCTGCAGGTTTCTGGAGMTGTCTACTGCACTTCTGCCAAAATAGGTCTTAACATTCACCTGCTTCTGGAAATAGGCACATCTCAGTGTGCTGTGCAGCAGGTCCTCTCGGTGGTCCATAGGTTTCTCTGGCAGCTGTAGTGATGGTTGCTACCACTGTAGCRGAAAACACAGTTCAAGGAACTAGCCTAGGGTTTTTCCAGAGGTGGAGACTTCATGATCTTGCAAGGACTCAGGTTCAAGCTACTATTCCAGGTAGACTGGGAAGTATCAGGAAATTTCACGTGTGCCGTAGCAAAAGCTTCTGCAGTGATACAGTTTATTGATTGCTCTTTGGTCCAATGACAGATTGGTGCCTAGAGAGTCATAGTGTAGGGTATTATTTGGCCATAAATGTTATTAATAGAAAAGACCTTATTTTCCAGCCTTCCAGTTTCTGACAATTTCCGTCATCTTTTTTTGCTTGTGTAATCTAATGTCTATGAATCACTCGAGGCTTTGCCAGTTTCTCTGAAGATAAACAGACTGGTGGCACTTTGGTGTTTGCAGTGCTGTAATTGTGACAATCCACATTTCCTCTCGCCAACATTTCCACTTAGTGAAAACTTTGTCTTGTACATACACCCATTCAGTATGTTACAGGGTAAATACAATTTATTGGTCGGTCACAGGATGTGAAAGAACGTASAGCATGAGCTCAAGAAGGAATCCACATTGTACTGGCAAAGGGTTGTACAGTCCTGTTCAATGTTGTGTAAACTTTGCAGAGAGTTATGTGTCTTAGGTCTTACCAGTGACAAGAGGGAGCTTTGTTTTTCCCTCCAAGCAGGCAATGCTAGCATCCCCCAGCTGTGCGATGTCCATGCAGGTGTTTCAAACATCAGCCCTTACCAGAGATTGCAGATGGATGAGGCTCAGGTGTGCTGCCTCTGCAAACTCCCAGAGGAGGTCAGAGAGGTGCCAGGCAGCCTCGCAGGCTGCTGAGAGAACCAGAAGAAGGGGAAAGTCGCTTGCTATAAGACAGGCTTAAATACGTGTAAGATTTGGGATGTACTGTGAAAGGAGTAAGATGACAAGGTCACTTTCTTCACACGACTACATGTTAAACATGGAACAGTCTTTGAGAGAAGTGGTTTCTTCCCAGTGTGTGATATATCCCACTTGTCATAGCCTGTTTTACAGCGGCGACAGCGGCACCTACTTCTGTCTCTGTGGACTGCAAAAGAGGTTTGGCAGCTACCTCAGCAGAGGCACGTTCCAGTGCTAGAGGGAGCCGGAGGGGATCTCACCCGAAGTTCATCACCAATTTGTGATAACAAAAAAGTGGACAGGTTAACGCCACAGTATTTGCTATATGAGCGCAAGTTACGCACTGCCTGCGTGAATTAGGGGGTAAACTCCCACTTAATTGCCTCTTCCATCTCGTGCTGCGCCCTCGTCACGATGACGTTGCCCGTCTGCCGTCACGCCTCTCCCGCGGCAGCGGCAGCGGACCCGTGCCCCGCGCTGCAGTACTGAGCTCTGGCACGGCAGGGCAGCACATGTCACGACAGCACTCGCCCGGGGCCAGCAGGGAAACAGCTCCTGTCGGGACAGGAGCGCTGCGGCGAGGGACAGCCGGAGGTGCGGCAGAGCCGGTGTCCTGCAGCGGCTCCCCGTGGGTCCCGGCAAACCCCATCCTCTGGGGGGTTTCCCTGGCGCGGATCAGAAAAGGCAAGAGGTGAACGGTTACACTACTTTTATCACTGAAGGAAGYCGCGTGGCCAAGTGACGCATTTATTTTAGCTGTGCAGTAATGATTTTTAACACCTGTCAGCATGAGCATTTCTGTGGTCCAGTGCTAAACGGGCACCGGGGAACGGTGCGGGAGAATAAAGCAAAGCTTGCTGGTGAACAGGAATTCAGTCATATGGCAACACAGAGATACCGATATTTGTTGGGTTTTTGTATCATTTTGGAAAAATTGAGGTGTTCCAGAGGGTTTGTGGGAGTTGGTTTTCTTTCTTATGGGTTTTTTTGGTGAGATGTTGCAAGCAAGTAATTCCTCCCTCCTCCCCCTTTCTCTTCCCCTCTTGCTCGGCTGCCTCCCTGTTGCAGGACAGCGTTCCTCCCTGTTGCACACAGCAAAAGCCACGCCAGAGGCTGGTGCCCGTGGCTGGTGGCTGCCTGATGCCGGCACTGGTAGGGTGCCTGGCAGAGCCAGCACAGCCCAGGCAGGGCACGCCGTCCCATCCCCATCCCCACCCGTCAGCCAGCCCCTGCTGCAGCAGCAGCCCGGCCGGCAACCGGCCGCCRCCAGCCCTCCTCAGGCAGGAAACCTGTGGGACAAAGGTAATGTGTTTTAAATGACCTGAACCCGTGGCAGACTGCTGCTCTGTGTTGTTTGGCCAAGGGATTTGTAATCTGGCCCAGTCTTGCTTTCCCATACCCACAGGGAGTGCCTGCCTGGGGCGGCGGGTCCCTCCTCGCCCTCTCCCACCAGCAGCCCACCCGCCCGCCAAGAAAAGCGGCTGGTTGCACTTCTGAAAAAGTTCTGGTGAATCTGAATTTTCTGCCTTTTTTTTTTCCCCACCAAAAAAAMCCCAGTTCTGACAAGGTTTAGTATTTCCTAGAGGCCTTCTGAGCCAAGTTTTGACTAGTGTGTCTTGTATTCCAAGGGCACAGAATTTTATTGCCTCAGAAACCACATTTCTCTCTCAGTTCTCCATTAAGCTAATTAATGCCACATTACTAGATTTCTGGATTTAATTACAGCTATTTACAAGTATATTTAGAGCTAGTATGAAGAGGCCACAACTCGTTTTGGATGGATTTTTGTTACGCAAGCATAATGATGAGGTGGCTGTTGCAGGAATGAAATAAATTGAGCAAGGATGAAGGGGAGGTGAAGGGTTAGGAAAACGGTTGCTTTTTAGGATGCAGTTTAACTGAGAACTGAAGTACATGCTTTAGTCCATCCCTATTCAGGCCCACATTCAGAAAAGCAATTAGGCACTTAATTAACTTCAAGCACATGGGCTGTTAAGCATGTGTCTAAGTGGTTTGTTGAAAAGGGATAGCATTAAAAGCATGCTTAAAATTAAGCACATACACTCAGCTAATTTCCTTGCCAGCTAAGCACACTTTCTAATAATGGACCAAATTCCGCAATGACAGAATGACATCATTCAGAATTACAGCAAGGTCAAACTTGGTCTGTGGATTTCTGTCCTTCGAGATAAGGAGGAATTAAGCTTGCGAGCAAGTAAGAAGAAATCAGTCAGGTACGGTGAAGTGCCACCGCCGCACACTGAGATGGTATTGTGGGTAGGGTATGTACAGGTATTTATGAGAGCAGAATATATCTTCCCCATCTCATTAACATTCTCAAGAAATTTAAAATTTTTCTTCTTCAGRACAGAGGGGAGAAGTCCAAATGGGAAGGTTTCTGCTCATTGGGAAAAAAAAAACTGTTTGAGGTTTATATTTTTACTGTTTAGAAGAGCTTACATTTCAAAGCAAAATTGCTCAAAATGAGAAAGAAGGGTTTTTCTCAGAAAAATATTAAAGGCAATCAAAAATTTTCCATCAAAGCTTGTAATTTCCCTTCAAATTGTTCTGGGAGAAATTGATAATTTTTTTTTAATGAAACGGGCATGCCATTAAAAAAACAGTCACTAATTTTCCTTAAGTCCTATTTTTCACTTCTGCTAATTAATAACCAGAAAGAAAAAAAATAAGAGCACTGGAACGCACTGTCCCTTTTGCCTTCTCATCCTAATTTGGGCATTGCAACCCCCGGAAGGGTTTTGACAAGAAAAAAAAAATCCCAATTCACAAATCAAAATCAGGTCAGTTGAGGCGGAGGATCCTATGTATTTTCTAAAATTGCGTGGATACCTCCAGGCGCTGATGAAAAATGATCCCAGTTCCTGAAAACATAACGAGTGTTAGCATGGGCGTACAGACTCACGCGGGAGCTGGGCTGCGACTGCTTCAGTCCCCCCCTGCTCGCCCCTGCAAAAGCTTGTCCCACGGCTGCCTTGGGCTGGGGAATGCACAGGGAAGGGGCTGCGGAGCCCTTGGACGTGAGRACCAGGCAACCCCGCTGTGACGCTGGGGCTCAGGGCTGCCAGAAGCCCATCGCCATGCCAGGACGTGCCGCAGCGCCGGGGCAGCGTGTGGACAGGAGGGGGCAAGGAGGGTGGGCACTTTCTTACTCTCAGTTGGTGGCAGGGTCTGACCTGCTGGACCTCACCCCACAGGGGTGACTATGGGGTCGAGGGGCTCCGGGTTTATTTCTGCCCCCTCGCCTGCGGTCCCCAGACAAGGAGAAGGAGGTGGCCCTGTGCCCAGGGGATGCCCAGCGTAAGGGTGCCATCAGAGCCTGTGGGGAAATGGAGTGAAGGTCAGGAGGGAGAGACTAAACGCACGGAAACCCCACCTGGCTCAGGGGGCCGCTGAGATGAAAACTGCTCAGTAATGTTTGACATTTTGTTGGCTTTCCCTCCACCTCCACAGCACACACAGTATTGCATCAGACCGCTACGAGACCTGTTAGATCTATGGTGAACTTCACTTCAAACATATTGGCCCACCTTGATTACAGCCAGTCATCTGACATTTAGACCTGACAAATAGCTTTGACTAAAATAATGACAACTTCTGGCAATTTGCAGTCATGTCAGAAGGTACYGCTGGTATCAGAGCTAAGTATGTCCTCTCCCTGGAGCTTCAGCTCCTCAGCATGAGCTTTAACCTCTGCTTAGCTTCATCTTCATGTGTGTCTTTAGCAAATGAAAAAAATGGATGTATTTTTTTAGAATATCAGAAACTAAATGCTGATATACCCATTCTCCTATCTTGAAAAAACATTTTACCCCCACAGACAGGCCCAGGTATCTGTTTTAGTAAATCCCCTGGTTGTAAGAACACAGGTATTGCAACTCATAACTTCTAAAGATCTAGGAAAATTATTTCCCAAAGCTACTGAGATTTTGGTTATAGGGTAGTAGCCTTTTATTAATACATTATGTGATTTTGCTATCAAACATAACTTGTGATATTAATAAATGTAACCACAGTTCCCAAGACAGACCACAACTTTGGGGGAAGGCTATTTTGCTCATACCTGTTAACTGACAACATGGTATAGCAACAAACTCTGTGCCTGAATCTCACCTGCCTTACCACTGCCTGCAGACTCACAAATCCGAGTGGGCAGGTCAAGAACCGGGCCCTATCCCTGTGTTTCCTGACCCTGCTCCCAGGAACAAGAGCAGGCTAATACCAGGTTGCCCAAATCTCTCTCTGCTGCCCTGTCACACAAATGCTTTCCATGGGCACACAGGAAAGGTCAAAACTGCGTGATGCACCCATAGAAGGTGGAAGCACCTGACAGCGGCATTGCCATTCATTGTTAGCATGATTATTTAGGGCACAAACCCCAAACATTAATGAGAAAAGATCATATATTGTCCCTGTTGGTCTTCAAAGGGAGGAGGCTGCTTTTGAAACACATGGTTCAATGCCCATGTTGTCCTGGTTGGTCACACTTGGGATCCCCTGCGGTCACTGGATGACACTGCACAGCCATCCGCAAAGTCGGGTAATTCCAGGATTCCTGAGGCACGTGGTAGTAATATCTTGGCTTCTTCTAAGAAGATTTCCAGGCCTGCTAAACATTTCCACAGAATTTTATGGAAAGCACAAGGTTCAAAATCAAGTGAACAAACATCGTTCTAGTCAAAAAATTACTCAAAAGTATGTTTTCTTTTGTTAATGAGTAACATGGGAAGCTTTTTCTTCTCTGATGGTAAGCAAAGAAGTCAGAAAGCAAATGAGATCTGATCATAGCTCTGAACAGTCCAAGGATAAGGTCAGAAATCCGATGGTTCTCATTATAATGTCTTCCATTTCCTCTCAGCATTCCCTGGGAAATTCTTAGGATCATCCCCTTGCTTGAAAAGTACCATGTTTCTGGTGGCACCAAAAATGGAAGTTGCGTTTTGGTAGGAAAAACAGTTTGTGGTTTATTTAATACAATAGTGGTCATGTCTGTGGCTGATGTACGAAGCAACTTTGAGTCAAAAAGAATTTTAGATATTTTTTCATGTGGATCTCAGACATGCGTAAACACACAAAAAGACACATATATATGTTCCTTCTTCAAATTACTTTTTCTGCAAGGCAAGGGCTGTTTGAGAGTTTTTGACTTACAGGAAAATATACTCATTTAGTACTATCTAAACATATTTGTGTTTAGACTAACAAGATGGATTTATAACCAGAATGTGTTTATAAAKTATTGTTTACAAGGAAAGGCAGTTCCCGACAGGTCCTTAAAATGTTTTGCACATTATTCCTTTAACAATGGTAACAGGGAAATTCAGGAGACAAGCAATTGCCTTTTCCCCTTTAAGTGGTGAAATTTATTACAAAATTTTAACAATGTGAAAAAAACCTGACCGTCTCTAAAGGAAGTGCTGAAACAGAAGTTATGTTTTCACCTTCTTGTAAAGCTGGCTAAAAGGACTCAGTATTTAATATATATATTTAATATATAAATACTACAGGTCTGCAGCTCAAGATGAAACGAGTGGCACATATACAGGACAAAAGCTTTTTTCTTCGTTTTGAAAGAGGTTAGGGTGGGAAGAAGAAAAGGACATCCTCTCTTCTAAGTTTCTTCAAAATTTTTTTTCCTATAGAAAGAATAAGAGAAAATATTCAGTCTCTTGGTCTGTTTCTTATAAGAAAAGAGAGAATATGCAAACTATGTTAATGGCCCAACCTGAAGGTCATGCAATTTGTGACTGCATGGATCTGCTATGCTGAGTCTTAACAGAAATTGCTTGATTCTTCATTACAGGACTACTATACTGAATTACAACAAAATTATGATGTGTCCAGTTTTTCACCTAACAAAATATATTCATTCTCCTTTTAAATTTTACCGCTTTTAACAATTATGAAGAAGTCTGGGAACCTTTCCAGATGTGAGACTTTAAAGAAGCATACCATATAGCTACTTTTTAGTTTGAGGCATGTTCAGAACGCTGTATATTAAAGCAGAAGGCCTCTACCAGTTCACACGAGGTTATTGCATCCCCCGATCCTTTCTGTCAGTGTGACAGACCCACACAGAGAATGTCCCTGGTAGCTCACGGCGAGTCTTGTGGGAGGCTAAGTGKGTGGGAGTGATGCTCTTTTGTCCTGGAGTATCTCCAGGAGAAATCACCCTCAAATTTATGCTGTTATTTTTGTGTGAGTTATTTGCAATAGATAGAGGAGTTTACCATGTACTTTTGTGCTCTGTTGCAGACATAAAAGGAAGTATCAAACTTCCACTGCTTATTGGCAAACTGAATAGAAATATTGAAGGGGAAGTCCAAGATGCTTTTTTTCCCTCCCTTCAAAGTCACTACTTCACAGCCCGAACAAACAAATGGCCTTTAGAGAGACAGCCAGTGATTTACCCAAGGCTGAAAGCACATATCTCCCCAGTGGGCTCACAGCAAAGTCGCAAACACTGATGTGGATTTTGTAGTGGTGCCTCGCAGCGCCAGGAGACTTGCCTTTGAACTCTCCRGGCTCCTGCTTTCTGGAGGCTCACCCTTTAAGAAACACATGGTCCTTCCTACACCTTYTCCAGATCTGATTCTACCAAGAAAAAAAATCATAATCTTTGCTCTCCTGTACAGCAGAGTGTTTTAAATGAAAACATTAAGCCAAGGCCTTTTTATGTAACTGACTTGGAGCTACATAATATAAACAAATAGCTATTGCCGTATCCTGAAATCTCTACAGCTCTAAGCAGGTTCAGTCCTGCCATCCCACATTGAGACCAGTGATCTTCACTCTTCTTGGCACGCACAGAGATGCACAGGAGCAGTGTTACTCACAGGTCTACGCCCGTGCCAGCTGAAATGGGTGACAAAACTTCCGGGGATTGCAAGGCAGAGTCAAACTCCAAAYGCCCCGTGAAATGATATTATCTATGACCATCGGGCAACCATGGCAGTGGGAGATAAGAACCGTTCCTAAGGCTGTAACCATTCACCCTGATRGTTAAAAAGGGAAAGGAAGAAAATTATTATACCTTCGGGGAAGAGCAGAGTGAATCTGGGTAACCAAAGTGCAGGCACAGAAAATCCTTTGGACTCTGGCAAGCAAATGCCGGGGAACCAGTCCTTGCTAGGTGTGCAGGATTAAGTGCGTATTTACTGCCCTGTTGCCCCAGTTCACAGCTGGTTTATTAGCTTTTATCGCCTGGCATGCTAGCGTAAGCCAGCAGAGTAGGGGTACAGACATCTGTGCATGGGGATAGAAAGAGGGAGGATAGTGGTAATGTCGTAAACCACCACAGCTGGGAGTGTGAGTCAGAGACCTACGGCCCTTGACAGCCATCCACCTTTGCATGACCGAAAATGGACTCTGGGTTTAATGCCTCCTCTTCTGATCTACATAGCCAAAATGCAGGCTAAAGGGCAGTGCTGGGGACAGAAAGCAGTCACGTGCAGGCATTAGTCTTCTCGTGGATCTGCAAACAGAGAAGTTAACTGCTTCAAAATAATCCAGTGGTAGTAGACTGGGGATAAGAAACCCCCAAGTCCCCTCCTCCGTTTTTCCCCACAGCCTTTGGGATTACATTCTGCCCCGGTGTGCTACCACAGAAAGCCACCTCTTCTCCAGGGTGGGCACGCATATGCCCTTATGCTGCAGTCAGCAGTCGCTCTGATGCTTGCACAAAAAAGACTTTGCTTAGACATTTGATAACACAGCRCTTTTCTCTGTTTTATGCTGTACCCATGCCGTATATATTAGTTCTGGGCTTTCTAGGAAAAAGCAAGTGGCAATAGGAAAAGCCACAGCACGCTGGGAGGCACTCTGGCTCTTCTCCTGTGTGGGGAGGTAAGAGTTCAGCATGGAGAAGGGCTGGGTTGATTAACTCCTGCAACAAGTTTGGGAGGGGTTACTTGTAGGCTTCTGAGGAGAAACTGTATTTTTTGGGGGGTGGGAGACAAGCTGACAGACTTTCATTTTTCCAAAGCTCTCAGGATGCTGGGAAGGCTCAGCTGGCACAAAAGGCTTCGGAAAGCTCATGAAGGGGCTTTTCCTGCTCTCGTCTGGGAGCTTGCCCTATAACTGGACCCCTTGACACTCAGTAAAAGTGCAGCTGTCGTAACCACTCCTGAGTCTGAATGCAGTATTTGAYATAAGGATTTGGCTTTAAAGTCACTTCAGAAACAGACTGGGAGCCAGTATGGAGCTTGGAAGCCCTGAGTGCTGACCCTGGGAGCCCTCACTGCAGAGGCTGCAGGCAATCACTCATTGTATAGTCTGGTGTCTCCCCGCTGCTAGCGTTGAACTTTTTCGGAAGACTTACAGTAACCCAGGGTGGATGGGAACAATCCTTAGCTCATCCTGACCAAACTATTGTCCAGGTTGAAATGACAATGTTTCCTAGCAAGGCACTACTATCCGCAAACAAACTATTGGCAAGCTAGAAAGAAAAGTGCCTTTCCTATTTCTGCATCCAGTCCAAGGTTATTTTGCCATGTCACAACCCAGCTTCCCCAGAAAGCATGTGCATTTTGATGTTGTTTTGGGCTGTTGCTTAGGCACTCATATTAAAATGTTTGTGTGGAGGCTTGTGTTTGCTAACTTAGCATTTTTCTTATTTCTGTTCCCTTCTATAKGCCATCCAGACAGAGAAAAAAAGAGCAAAGTGCAGTTTCTAGTAAGCAGTCACAGGGTGTTTCTCACAGCTGAACTCTGCTCGACGAGTTGATGCTGTGTTCAGTAAGAGGTTCCCCAAACTTTCTCAGGCCATGCTGGCAGCTGGCAGAAGTGGGCTGAGGTAAATCAGAGCAGCAAGTGACCGTTCGGAAGCAGGGATGAGAGCAGCGAGCGCTGGCCAGGTGCTCGGGAAAGCCACGTCGCAACCGCACAGGCAGCCAGCACTGCTTGCTCAACTCGTGGTGCTTCCCTGGACGTCTGCGGGACCCCGTGGCCAGGGTCTGAGGGCCATGCTTGAGCCCACCTCTACACCAGACAGCGTGTGCAAAGCCATGCACGCAGAGGCAGGAGCTGAAGATTCCCGCTGTGGGGATGAGCAGGGGCTGCCGGCTCACCGTAAGAGCGGGTCGGAGGGTAATGTGAGAGCTCTTCGAAACTGGTCCCATCCACCCGCATGGCTTTTGGTCCTGGCTGGCGGCTGARGCAGGTGCTCCTTGTGCAGCATCGAAGCAGCGACAGTCTCACACCTTCATTTCAACAGGACTGGCAAAACAGTGGGAATGAAATAATCTCTCCCTCTCTCCCTGAACCTCTGGAAAATGCACTTAGTTTACCCGTGCTCATTCTTCAGCTGTTGTCCCCCCGGTTACATTTAGCAGAGATGCTTTCAGGCTCATTTGGAAACCTGTTGAAACTGTTTGAAAAATCCTTACAGCTCTTTTCCTAGCCCAGGCAAGGATTGAGGATGACACAAACCTGCCTGGAGGAGTGGGCTGGGTGTGATGATGGCCCTAGCTCCATGTCAGGGCTATGGGAATCCAGGCTGGCTGCTGCTGGCGTGTGCATGGCACCAAAATGCGATTTTCCCCACAATGCTGAGAATCTCTGAGCCAGCTTTGAAGGCGACTKACTGGTACTCATTTCACCTGGATGATAGGCCTTTATTGTCTTTCCTTTTTTTATGAAAAAAGGTATTTTCTCTAGGTCAGACACAGCCAGAAGGTCAGTTGTGATGCTATTGCAGGCAGAGAGTTGATGAAGCTGCCTTTGCATCCCCCAGGTCTGAAATGACCTGCAGTCGAATGTGCTTACCTTTGAGTTTGTCCTACTCCATTTTGGGGGTCGTATCTGTAAGAAAATAGTTTTGCTTTGGTAACACGTTCTGTTAACAGGATCGTGGGCGAGAACCATAAAACATTTTCTTTCCCTTTGATATTTGTGACTGTGGAGCATCTCAGCTATAGGCAGTAAAATCATAATAGCAATGTTGAGTATGTGGCAAACAAACAGCAAACCTGAGGTTTCTTGCCACAGGCTACGTAGCCTTGCAAACTCAGCCAGACATGCTTGGCCAGGACCTGCACGCTTGCTTTGTTGTTGTTGTTGGTATAGACCCGAGTCAGTCAAACTTGCAGAGAGCTGGTTTGCAACTGGACAAGGGCTTCAGACACTTCAGCAAAGAGCCCCATCTCGGGTTACGGCAATCAGGCGTCTCTCCTCAGATGTGCGATGTTCAAAGCCCTGAGAGTCCTGGACTTTCCCAGCAGATTCCTCTGGAATGTAAATAGTCTTCAGATCCCCCACCAGGTGCCAGCAGGCTTCTTGGGGTTAGCTGAAGGGGAAGTCCTCATGACATACTCAAACTAAATAATAATAATAATAATAATAATAATAATAATAATAATAATAATAATAATTAAGGTGTTGTGTTTTTTTTTTCCTCGAGGGAGGATGCTAGTTTGGGAAGAAGCAGCGGCTGTCACTAAAGAATGTTATTCAGAACAGGTCAACTTAAAATAGGATTTGCTGGATATTGGTAAAGTATCTGCTCAGAAGTCTGGCCGGCGAAGCACTGACAAAGCGCAGGAATGTTTCCTTTGGCTTGAAGTGGAAATGTTGAAACAGATGTTTTAAATAAAGATCCTGGCACTGCAGATAACGAGCACCTTGAACTACATTTGTATGCACTCTGGAGATATTAAAGAAGTTACACGCAGCAACTCTTTTTTGACCCCATGGACAGACAAGGGGACTCTCAACCTCTAGGTTCTGGCACTGCCTTCACAGATAACCTTGAGCAAGTTGTTTCATCTCTTGTGCTTCAGTTTCCCCAGACAGAAAAACAAGGTGGCTGCCACAGGCCKCCTTCACAAAGCAGGCTGCAGAAAGAGACGTACATGATAATCTTTACTGACGCTTTCAGGCAYGGTCATGAAAATGTGAATACTGGCACTGTTCCTGCGGGATGGGACAGCACGCTGAGGGTGACAGGTAACAGGGACAGGGCTTATGGAGGGAGTCCTTGCCAGCTTGGGTTTCCGTGTCCCCGTGAGGGTAACAGGACAGCCGCATGAAAGGTACATAGGCTGGTGCTAAAATATTCCTTGGGAAATTATTTGGATGTCTTTATTCTAAAGCTCACCAAGTCTCTGTGTCTTTAAATCATTTCTGTGTTGTTTGTCTCTTCCTTTTTTCATTTTCTTTCCCTCTCCAAGTGTTTCCTGTGGGCCTCCTGGCTGCTTCTGCCTTCACCTCTCCCCTCTGCACCAACTTCTCCTTTTTCCAGTCTCTTCCAGTTCGCTCCTCCCTCCGCCAGCAGCCCTTCCGAGCCAGGTGTCACATTCACAGCACTCCACGGCCGCTTCGCCCAGGTGGTTGGGGGTCCCCATCGCTGGATTATCCTGCGGCGGGGAACACTCAGGYGGCGTGGGGGCAATGGGCGAGCGGATGACGGTCCCACAAATGGAGTGCTTTGGCCAAACATAGCCCCTCATCAATAGAGCATCCTCAGTGGAGAGCCAGGGATGACCTGAGCCCCACTGAATTGCCACGACCCGCCTGGGAGCACCTGGCAGTAACAGCCCCCTTACTCCTCCTGCCCTCGCAGGGGTCGGAGGGATGTCCAGGACGACAGGGCGGTAGCTGAGGCCGTGGTGTGGGGGGCAGGAGGGAGTGCAGCCCTCCAGCACCGGGAGATCTCCAAAAGAGGCTCCAGGAAGGCTGCCCGGCCTGGGTGCCCACCCCAGGCTAGGCAGGGCAGGCACCGGRAGGTTGTCCAGCCTGTGCCAAAGGCATTGCTGCTCCCGCGGAACGGCTGGCTGCCGGGGCGAGCTGTGCCAGTGCTGCTGCCCAGGTGAGGTTTGAAGAGATCCAGAGAAACGCTGGACCCCCTGGTCCGCCTCATCAGCGCAGAGCGGCCGGCGCACTCCTTGGCTGCCGGTGCCCGCGTCCACCTGGATGGGGCAGCACCAGGTGGCTGCAGCGCGTGAGGCTCTGAAAATGCTGCCAGGGGTGTGTTCTCATTTTTTCACCCATTTTGCTTTTTTTTTTATGTAAGCAAAAGACTTCTTTGTTGCCAAAGAAAAACACTAGCAGGAGAAAAGTGGGCATGAAGGGACAGAGCAGGAAGCATGTGGCAAGCCATGATGGGCCTTGACACAAACTTTCTATTTTTAAAGTGGCTTAATATAGTCCTGAAAAAAAAGTCCTCACTGTTATGAAATACCTCCTTGCTCTCCTTAAAAACATCCTGATTTTATGAGCAGCAGAGCAGGCTGGTCCTTTGGCACCTAACAATGATGTTTCATTCCCAGATCGCAGATATATCCTGGCCCTGGGAATATAGATGGAGTGCCAAGATCAGAGCCTGTCCCTAAGCAAAGCTCTTTCTGCCTGAGCTACAGAAAGCATTTCCTTTCCTGAAACACAGGCAAATGAAGCAAAGATTTCTAGTCAACAGGAGAGTGGTATTTTTAGACATTTAGAATCATGATTGCAGGAGCTGAAGGAAGGAAAATTATATCGGCATGAGGTCCATCCAAGAGATATATCAGTTTTTTAACTGCTAAGTACATGCAGAAAGATCAAAGTCTCCTTCTGTGATGAATAGTCGTGATTCACACAGCTGGGAGGTGCAAAGAAATTACTCTAGCTAGCTAGCTATCACTTGTTAGCCAGAAAGAAAGCATTTCTTTACATTTACTTTAAGGTATCCCTTTTGTTCCACAAATGTTTAAAGTACTACCCTGTAGCAATCAAATGGCAGGTGAAGTGGGAAGAGGAACAGCATGTTCTTGACAGAAGAAATAAGTCACAGTTCCCTCCCACCGCCAGAAAGGGAAGTCAGCGCAGCTGGAATCACAAACAGCACCGGGGGAAATCACCTCTTTGTTTTTACCTCCCCCTTCTCCACGACCTATGGTGGCAGGCCCGCGGGTGCTGAGGTTGCAGGCAAGGAAACAAAAAACACCCGCGCGGGCTTTCCAGCTCGTTTTGACGTGTCAAGTGTTTGGAAAAGCAAAGTGGGGTGAACTCTGCCCCTGCTGTGTCCAAGAGCAAAATCCTTGGCTGTTTCCAAGCTGCCTCAACAGCTGGGAGCTCGAGTTTCCCTGCAGACCTGTGTGGCCGAGGGATTTCCCGAAACGTGGAGAAGCCTGCAGCAGCAGCCACCGGGGCATGATGGCCACTGGTGGCCCTGGAGCACCTAACTCCTTGCCTCAAAGCAAGCTGTCCAAGTAAATAAGCATGACCCCAAAAAAMCAGACCACTCTACCTTCCAGCACCCCAGGAAGAAACAGGGAAATGTACTGGAGGTGGCCACATCTTGGCCACTTCCGTCAGCAAGTCCATTGCCCACTTGGGGTAGGAGCTGGGGCTCTGTCCCTCCTCCCCACAGCCTGCTTCTCAGGCGTGCCGTGTCCTTCAGAGGCTCCCTGGAGCTCCTCTCTTCCTCATTACCCCACGTCTGCTCTCCTTTCCCCTTTGCCTTTTCCAGGGCCCCATAGTGACCCCTCTCCCGGACCCTTCGCATGCCCTTCTCTATCTCCTGGGAGCCCTCTTCCCCCCTCTCTGCACACCCCTCTGCTCCCTACCAGCCCCCAAACAAGCAGGGCTGTACTTTGGATAGCACGGTGCTGGGAAACAGCCATGAATGGGCTTTGCACCTCTGAGAATGGAGGGAAATTTGAGGCCCTGACAAACAAATGTAAGGGCTTTCACGTGTCCTTCAGACCCCCTCCTTGCTGCAAATTTAATTCCCTTCTACAAGGAAAGTGACACATTCAGCACCGAAGGCACTGCCCCGAGCCAGCTACCCCCAAGGCCTTGCAAAGCTGCACGCTTGCCCCGCAGAAGGCGGCACTGGCTGCTGGCGCCAGCAGAGCCTGGGTCCAGCTCAGACCACCGCCTGGGGAAAGACTCTCGTTTTTCCTCGGCCTCTGAATTGCAGAATACAGCAACCCACAGCTTGCGATGCCCGGCGTCACCACACAGGGTCTCCGGAGGCCTGAGCAGCCTGGGAAGAGGCGTCTGGTTGCTCTCCCGGATGAACCCATAGAAATTAACTATTCTGTAGTAAAGGCAAGCAAAAGCTGTGTTTCCGCAGCATGGTCTTGGTGCAGATTGCTCAGTTTAGCATCAGATCAGTATCAACGTGAGGTGTTGCTAAGGACTTTTTGTAGAAGTGAAATGAAGGTCCAGCAGAAGGTACAAACTGCCTCTCTGCCCCACAGCCCTTCCCACAGCCGGCCCCACACCTCCCTCTGCCCGCGGGCACAGGGGAGCACGCCGAGGAGGCAAAGTTTCCCGGGGCTTCTTCCTACAGCGGTCCCCGGCCACTCCCTGAAGTAAAACAAGCGTGTGCAGGAACACGGGTTAAAGATGAAAAGGAAAAGGATGCGCAATACAAAGTGAAGATCAAACAACGATGGGAGGCGAGAGGAGGGCAGCGAGAAGGGCAGCACTACCCCGTGACGGCCATGTTTTCGTGCATGGCCTGAGCAGTGCCTACCGCGGCCGAACCTTGGGCCTGGGGCACCTTGGGCTCTGCAGCCTGTAAATAAAGGTGTTTATTTTACGTTTATTTCATCCTCAACCACACGCGCTCTGCGTGGCTCCCCTGCTCCCACCTGTGCTGCAAGCAAGATGGAGGATTGCTGATATCATCGACTTTCAGGCACCTAAGTGACGCAGCCGCCCTAAGGTGGGAGCCGAGCCCCCCCCCATAGTCAGAGGAGAAGCTACGCTAAGCCATAAGTCCCGTTTTCTCTCACTAAGCAGGCAGCCAGTCTCCCAGTTCGGGCTGCCACCTCAGGCTGGATAATGTCAATAYCGCCGGGGTGTCAGCATGTGGTGTCTACCACTAGCGGAGAAGGAGAGAAGAGAAGAAAACATCTCCCTTGCTTTCCTTCACTTTTCATTTGTATTTCTTTATTGCAGACCACAGGTTGCTGGGCTGCCTTTCCCTTCATTGTACACCACCTGCTCATACCCCATTAGTGGCATACAAGTATGGCTAGATGCCTTCATCTTGTCGTTAGCAGCCTTGGGTGAGTTGTTCCCCAACATTGTGTGGGTACAGGGTGAGAGATGGGAACAAAAGACGTTACTGCCATACCGGCTCACGGACCTAACTTGAGAGAGCTGATGCCAAGAAGGTGCATGGGCTCTGCATGTCCTCAGAAGGGGGCTTGCAGACATCTGCCAACACGCCTGCTGAACTGCACAGTGCTGCCGCTGCCTCGGGGGGAGCAGGGTCTGCTCCTGGGTGTAGGAACCAGACAAGTGCATGCACTCTGGGGTGCAGATTTTGGAAGGAAAGAGACTCGGTATGCGAGAGCCCTGCTAGGAGGGAGGAGAGACTTCTTGTGTGCAGAAGCAGAGTGAAGCTGTGAGGTGGTGTGGGAAGACGTCCGCAGAAGATCAATGCTACCTGACACTGCTCATAATAGGACTTTCAGCTTTCAGACCCAATTTTTTCACGTCCAAGTGGCTGCTTTGGGATGAGGTTTTCTTAGGAGCATGGAGGAAACTGCAGCCAAAACCTTTTGCAAGAGTGAGATTGGGGAATGAACGCTGTTTAGCCCAGAATTTTGGCAGACAACAAGTTTTGGCAAAGCTGCAGTGCCCCAACATGCTGGAGCAGGGCTTCACATTTAGCAGGGAGATGGCTTTCAGTCAGAGAAGGGAGTTCTGCAGTTCTTGGAACAATCTGCCCAAATTTGGTCAAGATATAGAAGCTTTTGGAGAAATTTCAGTTTGCACGTCCTCAGGAAAAAGCTCACTGGATTTTCCCCAAGGACAGCTTGCACTGAGCATATTTAGTACCAGGACTTCAGAAAGGTCCCTGCTCAAGGCTGATGCAGAGCACTACCAGATTTAAGCACCAGAGCTGAGAGTAGTGGTGTTAACACTCCGGGGGAGCCCTGACTCCTTCTCCTAGGCCCAGGCAACATGGAGAAGGCAGATGCCTACCTGAATGCAGATGGACCAGACACCAAAAGTAGGCAGGGAGATGGGTGGAATAGGTAGGGATAAAAGCCTGGGAGTCAGGACCAGAGGATCAGACTGGGACTACGTGCAATGCGTGTCACTTCTGATATATCGAAGGCTAAGACAGTATTAATTATGGTGCTGCAGCCTCTTTACATAACTGTCAAGTGAATCTGTGTCTGCTGCTCCTTCCCATTTTATCTTCTATTCCACATTAACCCCTTCTCCTCCTGTCATCTCCTCTCCCTCTTCCCCAATGCCCTTCTCTCTGACTTTGACCACTGTCCTTTCTCTGCCCTTCTCATAATATCAATATTTTGCTGCCATCCCCTGTAACTGCTTAGCTGTTTATTTCTTTGTCCTCACACTGTCACTCTACCTTCCAGCACAGTCCGTCCCTCCCACATGCCACATCTGACATTTAGGGCACTTGAGTTTCTTGAAGTGCTGTGCTTCCTCCAGCATTGCTAAGTCCTCTCTCTTACCTTCACCCAGCACTGCTAACTGATCCACGTTACCTGCCAGGTGGCCTTTGCCTAACTTTCAGTCCATCAGCCCAGATGGTAACATAGATGCTCTTACATGCTCTCAGCTCTCCCTCCCTGATTCGTGAAGTTACCAGTTCTCCCTAACCCACCTGGGACCCCCCCACACCTTCTCCCATGGCAAAGTCTCCCCTGGCTCACCCCAGCCCCTGCTCTTCACTTCTGCCCCTCACAAGAGTGGTCCTCTGGGGCTGAGGACCACTTCCAGTGAGTCTATGACCAGGCTGACTTCCTGCGTTACAAATTAATTTGCTTGTTCTTCCTTATTCTTATCAAAGCATTTCTGTATCTCTAACTTCATTTATTCTTTCTCCTGCCACTCTACCAGCACAGAGACAGTCTTTTTCTCATAGAAAAGTTCTTTTCTGCCTTCCTTTCCCCTCTCTCCTAGTCATTTCCCCCAGGGACCCCAGCCTATGTCTTCATCTCCCTTCATTACCTCTTCTGCAGCTTCTCAGGTTGGCATTACACAGGGAAACGGAGCCAATCTCACCTCTCAGGGTTGTGGGAGGGGGACCCTTCTGCCACCCCATCCTTTCCAGCTCCCACCGTTCCCTCACTGAGTCCCAGGATTGCCAGCTCACTGGATATTTCTTTGGACCAATTCAACTCACTAACCCTGCAGAAAACGTCCTTCTGAGGCTTTTAGCTGGGGTTTTTCTTGCAGGATTTTATTGGACTGAATTTACAATAGTGAATTGAAAGCCAGCAGGGCAGGGGAAGGGGCAGCATCTGGCCAAGGAGAGAAGGGAGGCAGCGGGTGGAGGAGTGGGACCTTCCTCTTTCATGGGCCACAAGCTGTGAGACTGGCTCAAACCACTGGTTGTAGCTTCACCCTCACTTTCCTTTGGCTCTTTTCTTCATATTACGAATGTGTTTCCCTCTTGAAGAACAACAGCCTCGATTTCTCTTGCTTTTCCAGTGAGGACCTCCAGGTTCCCTTCCCTTTGAGTTCACTGGCAAATGGGTTTTACATTATGTCCAGTCTAGAGTCTCCAAACGGTACTCTGCTGAGTTTCTGACCACCTCTTTCCTAGCTAAACCTCACAGCCAAATACTCATTGGCAGGTGTCTGTGTCATGACCACCGCAGATAGCGGTGGTCATGAAACCCTTGCCTTCCCTGGCCCCGGGACTCCAGCCTTCTCTAGCACTTGTGTCCCAATCTTCCCTCCTTTCCTCAGTCTCTGTCACCATGGGTAGCGTTCAGGCCTGTAATGTGGAAGCCATCTTCATCAGAAAGCTCTCTCTGTGTTTTCCCATTCAAGCTATATATAGATTCAAGTGTATGAATACTTGAACAAGTTCTTTTGCATGTGCCAGTTTACCCAGCTGGCAGGCTTTCATAGTAACTTAGGCAAAGAGAGCCTTGGCTTTCTATCTAGAAAATGGGCAGATTTTGCTACCATCTCTTCTAATAGCCTAAGATGCTCAAAGGCTCTTTATCTTGTAGTATTGTAGTACTGAAGAGGATCAACTGCTTATTTCATTATGGGAAGCAAATCTGAGTAAAAAGCAATTTATACTGATGTAACTGAATCCATGCTAGTGTTTTTAGTGGCATAACTATGTCAGCAAAAAAACCCCATACTTCTAACTGACAAAATATTGCTGGAAAGACTTTACATATAAATGGGTCTACAGATTTATTTCCTCAAGCATTTCTTCCTGTGGTTCTGGTTATTTATTTTGGTTTGTTGTACCAAGTCAGGTGCACAGCATGCCAAAATGCTCTGTCACTGGCCAGTGTGCACATTCGAGTACTTCAGCAGGGCTGGGCACTCTCAGCACCTGTGTGAGCCCAGGTTTGGAAACCCGACGTCCTCTCTGGGGGGCAGCAGAATTTTGTAAGAGTTCGAGTGTGTGCCTGACACTTCCTCATTTCTACATTTGCTCCCCATACTTTTTGCACTATTTAAAATAAATCCTTTTATTTCCATATATTTTCCCTCTATCCATCATTAATGCAGATCGTGCCTTGATCAGCAGAATTTGCGTATCGGTTTTAGACCAGCTGCGATATCCTTCTGCAGCAGGTGAAAAACATCACTGTGGTAACAGCGACTGGTGATTTGATGAACAGCAGCCTTGTTGGTGGGGGAAAGCCACATTCCTGGAATTGCACACCTGCATTTTCCCCATCCCCCCAGCAGCACGGTGGTGCAAGGAGAGCTATTTTCCCACCGGGAAGGCGGTCGGGGTGGCAGCTCAGAGGGGAGGTCAGAGGGGAATCAGCTCAGGGCTGGAACAGACATGAGCCTGGGGCTAGCAAGAGCTGGGAGGTAGCAGGGGAAAGAATGGGCGAGTAGGTGTGCAAAGCCATGAGGAATATCTTCTGCACAGCATAATGAGCCCATGCAACGGAATGGCCTCCATGAACTGAGGTGGGGAAAGGGAGGGGCTGCACCTCCTTATTCTGCCTCTTCCTYGCTCCCTGCAGGCACTGCTGGGTCACTGGGGATGTGTCACTGCCATTGGCTTTGGCAAACACGCATCTTCTAGGACATGAGACTTCTCATGGGATGCAAGCAGGCACAGTCCTCTCCAGGCATGCTGGTGGGATCAGAATAGCAGCAACGAGTGAAGAGTGAGTGACACAGCATGTCTCAGGAAAAGGCTCATTGGAGATGTGAGGAGCAGCAGAGATTCACTTCCACGTAAGCAGGTGTAGGATGACTGCTGTATGTGCTTCTGAAAGGCCAGAAGTAATTCCTCAAGGCTGGGCTGAACTTCAGGGGAGACCAAACCCCTTCCTGTTACTGCAGAGCGCTGGGCACTGGGGCCACAGACTGAGGCACAAGGRGAGTCCTGAGATGGCAGCCAGTACTGGACTCACTGCCTGCTGAGTTTCAGGATGAAGCACAAGGACAGTTATTAAAACCATTTGCAGAACTGTTCACCTAAGGGAACTGTCAAGGTCAATGCTGTGTCCTTGATTCTCTTATTTGATATATGAGTGGAAAGAGACAATGAAAATACTGTATCAACTCCTGTTTCAGACTTTTTTGGTGATGGGACATTTTCTTTGATGCATTAGTATCTGTTCCACAATGTGTGGATTTGTTTTTCATCTTGAGAGAGATTTTTTACTGCAGTTAGGACAAAGAATCAAACTGGGCTCAGAAGGCATGAGCTGGCTCCACTGCTGTCTGCTCACACACAGCAAGGTGTCTCTTAGCCAGTGAAGAGCCTTTGCTCCATGGTGGCCTGTAACATCTGGGTTACTGCAGCAGATCCGATGTCACAGGTACACTAGGTTTCTTTGCTTTTCCTAAAGCATCTCTCTGGAGGCTTGTGGTACCCCTGTGTAGTCCTAGGTTGGAGTCCCTGCTAGATCTTTTCTCTCAGCCAGAGGCACATGGAGGTTTCTGTGGAGGCATGAGGCTCCAGTGATATATCCCTCCTTTCTTCTGAACACTGATTTGGGTCACTATTGCTGGAGTATGAAGGCTGAGCTTCTCCTCAACACTGGTATCACTGGGAAGAAACACTGAGAATTGTTCATATTTTGGTAGGCAGCGAAAGGAACGTGGCAACTGTAAGAGTTCCCTAGAAAAAAGCATCTACAGATACAGGCCAATCAGTATGGTAGTAGTGGGCACCTTTCTGGACAGCTTGCTTTGGGGCATCTRTATAGCTACAGGCACGGCTAGTGCAGGGGTTCCTTGCAAGCCCATCATTTTAAGTAAAAGGAGCTTATAGGTGTGGTCCCAACAATGGAATATAGTAGTAATTTCAAGTACCCTTGCATCACTCTTGAAGGTGATGAAGTCCTACAGAAGGTAGGCACTGTGGCTCTGGAGCCTGTTGATACACAGCAACTTACAGAGATGGTCTCTCCAGAGCTTATTATAAAAAGCCACACTATGATGGAAGAAGCAGAGTGAATTTTCCTCAGGATCTCAAATAAAGAACCAAAGAGCATCTTCCAGAAAACAATGCAGAGATGACACAGACAAAAGGAGTATTTTTGCATATTTGGACAGGATACTTTGCCAGAACACCAGGAGAAAAGCCCACACATTTAAAAAGAAATCAGACAGGATTGCATTGCAACTGGCTCCCTCCTTGCTTACATTTGCCTTAGGGCCAGCCCTGCTGCGTTTCAAAGACATCCTGCGTCTCCACAAGCTTTGTGTGTGTGTTTCATCTCAGCATCTCTGCTCTCCATCTCTTCATTGTGGCCTTCAGAGGTTGCTCCCCTGGTTCATGCTGGGTTTTTGCAATGACAACAAGGGTGGAGACCGGTTCCCCACCCCTGGATCCACCCTCACTTATAATATGTGCTCCCTAGATCCTTTGCATTGCATCTCAGCTCTCTGTTGCTCCTGGCTCATATCCCCAGCCTCAACACCCGAGTCCTGTGGCTGCCCTGTAGCTAGTCTCCCTTAGCTGTTTCTTTCTGCAGGCTGAGGAGACTGAGGACATCCTTCCCAGTCTGGGTAAGGAGAGGAGGTTTAGGTAGTGGAGTCCATTTATTTGCCTTCTTGGGAAGTTGGGCAGCAAACAAAGAGGTTTCCAAAACTGTTAGTAGGTTATAAAGAGGAATGAGAGGATAGGGAATTATCTTGGCCAGGGCAGGGCGAAAGCTGTGACCAGAGCAATCACTGCTGTATGAATAAAGTGGATGACAAGATTGTAGCTGAATGACTGTCGGGACAGGCATCAATCATGCCATCTCTACCCTGGCACTGTGCTGACAGCCAGAGAGGAAGCTCAAATTGGTGTTTTCCTGGGATGTTTTCCATCAGTGGGTGGAAAGGTATCATTTTTCTAGCAGGAATAAAATGTAGAAATCCTTGTGTAAATATGTTTTTCCCCAGTTTATGGTACAGTGGGTTCAGTTTAGGTAAGCTCCTCTTGTGACATTAGATTAAAGCCCTAAAGAACAGCTGTGGTCAGTACCCAGACACAGCTGGAGCCAGAGATGTCAGTCCATGGCCTAAGGTCCAATTCTCAAATCTAAGTCTTCAAAATAAATTTTTTTGCCTTTTTTCTGTTACAGTCCAGGTAGGACATTTTTCTTACTGGCAAGCTTATTGCATGGTGAATCCCCATGGACACTGTTATTCCTGACTCACCCCAGGAAAGACAAAACAGAAATCTGTCAGTCATTACCAAGGCTGGGACCCTTAACTGTTTCTTAGACTTATTTCTGAGTATCTCCTAGCATCTGAAAGTGCCTGTGCAGGCAAGTGACTGCCATTCTCACTTGAATTTGGCAGTCCCTGTTTGTTCAGATTTCTTTGTCAAAGGGCACATTACCAAAATTCCCCTCTCAGCTAGTAGCCCAAGGCATGGCTCGTTAGCTGAAGATTGTTACTTATTTACATGGCTTGTTGGCTGAAGATTCTTGGCCTTATTTACACTGACACTAACCAGGCTTCTYGCCTTCCATCTGGAAATCACTGAAGGTTTGTCTAACCAGGGCTAGCCTGACTCTCAAGAAAGTTAAGACGACTCTGCTAAAGGTGTGAACTCCATTTCTACAAGTAAAAGCATGCTTGGTGCCTTCTGAAGGGGTGGGGTGCAGCTAAGTTGCTTTCATTTCTGCGGACTGAGTTTGCAGTTTTAGTTGAGTCATCCCAGTTTTCCCGCTTGTCCCTGGGAGGTGGGCCAGCAATGGCCAAGCTCCTCAGTCCTCCCTTCTGCATCCYGACGCTTCCCTGTGCCTGACGGCTATGAGACACCTACCACATACTGCACTACCACGAACTGAGAGGAGGGGAAATTCCAGGAGCGATGTGGGAGAGAGCAGGACTGGGCATGCAGCTGGGTCCCAGGACAACCCTGCTGGCTCATTTCCTCCTGTGACTGAGGACTGGGGGTTGCTCTTCAAAGGGGTAGCTTGGCTCTTGCCGACCTGGCAGTCTCTCGTTATTGTGTTCTCTTTCTGGCAGATCTTCAGGTGGCTCCAGCTCAGTGTCTGGCCACCCAGTCACTAGGTGACCCTGGGAAAGCAGCAGGAAGGTCAACCAGGGGCAGGGAGGAGCGAGACTTCCACATTAAACAGCATCCTGTGCAGTTATGCTGCACTTGGAGTAATATAAAATTGCTTCTGGTCCTCAGCAGAATGACAGCCTCTCTTGCATCCCCAAGTCAGTGAGAACTGGGGTCATGGTGCCATTTCCAGGAAGTCTTCTAGATCTTGCCCTTTGATGGCGAGATAAGATCACTGGCACGTATGACGAAATGGATTAGAGAGGATGCTGTTCTGGCTATGCTGTCATGCCCTCATCTAGCCTGAGAGCTAACTCAGCCTCCCCTGTGACTGCCAGCCCCCTGCTCATACACCCTGGAGAAGCACCAGTTCATTTCCATTTTGGGATAGGACAGCTGGTTCCCTCTGAAACGAACCCAGGTGCAGTGGGGAGAACAGTTCACCCCAGGATGGCCTGAGGAGGTGGTATGGGCAATCTGCACCAGGTTTGCCTTCCTTCACTCCACATCGTCCTCCAGCACTGTCCCACACAGGCACCCCCRGGCACCAGCTTCCCCATCACCTCACCTCACACGGTGTGGCATGCAGCAGCTTGGAGGTATCCTCAGCTACACGCTATGAAAGTACCTCTGCAGTGGGATGCGATGCAACCTTCTCATTGCTTCAGACACTTTGAACWGAGAAAACACAGAAGAAACATTGATTGTGTCCTAAAGCCCCAGCTACACTGCATGGAGCCCGGAGGAGGGCTGGGGCAAGCCCCCCGTGACCCGGATGCGGTCACTGTGCTCTAGCCCTGAGCAGTACGAGCACAGCCACTGGCACCGGCTGGCTGGGGCAGAGGTCACGCATGCATTGGGGAAAATATCTTTGGCAGAGCATCACAGCCCATGATGTCCCCCATGACTTTCACTTCTCTTTAGGAGACAGAGAGAGCAAGAGTTGGCAATATTTCATGACACCACCAGCCACACACTGCTGCCTTCCAAATATAATTGCTYGTTATATGTTTATTACCTGTAGGAACATTAACTTGCAGTTACTGGCATAACTTAGCTACTGATGAAAGGTCCTTTTTACTTTGTTTGCTTTCACAGACATTTGTTGGCTGTAATTAAGTAACCGCAGTGCTACCTTCATTAGCAGGGAGAACTTTCTCTTTCAAGATGACTGCCTGGAAGGTAAAGCACCACTTGTGCCAAGGAACATTGTCAGGGGGCACACCTTCCCTTTTTTCAGTGCTTACCACACGGAAAAGGGCAGAGCTAGCAATGGGAATACGGTTTTACATGCTTTCTTTTTAAGAAGATGTTCTGCCTTGCAAACAATATTTAATGGTGCTTATTTTAAAGTGCAGAACAGAGCTCCTCTTTGTGTGGGCAGAACTTCTGCATGGAGAACAAGAGGTATTTGCATATACACATGCGATTCAAGAGGAGGTATTGCGAAAAAAAAGAAAAAAAAAGAGGATAATATATGCGAGCCTTATCCTCCTGATCTCTTTGCTTCTTCCTATATCCATCTCTTTTTCCATATCCTCTTCATGACTAGGAATATTCCCAAAAAGTGCCATGCTATATAAATGGATCAGGAAAAATGACAGATGCCACACCAGTGATTATAATTAGAGAGGAGCCCTCACTGCTGGACGAGTGAAACGCCATTACCAGTTGGGATTTGTTTGACTTCTGCAGTGCAGTAGAACTGATGGGTGTAGGTCACTCACGGGGAGGGGGGATGATCTGGTACAGCTTTCTGCTTGCAGGAGCACCCGRGGGCTCAGGAGGCATCTGCGCTGCAGCCCAGCTTGTCCGATACAAAGCCGTCACCCTGTATTGAGGCATTGGCCAGATCCTGGCAGTGATGCACCCAGAGGACAAAATGACTTACATCGGGGAGTCCTAGGCCACTGCTTCTGTGGGCCCCTTTCTATGCATGCAGCCCATTTGCCTGAGATGAAGGCGCCACAGCTCTTATCCCCAGTGTATATTGTGTGTGGGAGGGTATGTAAATGTGTARAGCAACCAACCCAGAGGGAGGTACGAGCTACGGGTAAAGCCCAGGACCGCTGAAGGCCATTGCAGGGAAYTCGGAGTGAGTGGAAGAAGAAATTCTATGGATTATACAGTCAAAATATCATGACTACCAAACTAAACCACAGCCCTGACGGTTGCATCCCTGGGAGGGACATATGGATTTCCTTTCTATGAAACCACAGCAGGCTCTGCTATAGCACAGGGAAAATTCCCACCAGAAAGAAGGAGAGGTTTCCTGCTGTAGGGCCAGAAAAGCATCTGAGGAATTTTCTAGGATGACTCACAGAAATGTTACTTTTAACAGACGGAAAGATCAGCCCAGCATCACCTCAGCAAGTTCTGGTCTGTAGTAATTTGACACTGCAAACTCATTTCTTGCTCTGTCATACAGCCAAATTCTTCTGCCTGGTTTAGGCAGCACTTCATTTCAGTTAACAGAAGACCTTTGTAATTTTTGTCAGTAAAATTGCAAGATTTTTCTCCTTGATGTTAAGGCCTTTAGTCTCCAAACGAACCCATTGTCTCCCTAGAGTTAAACTGAGAAGTTGGAGCATGAGCTCCTGTCACACCACAAAAATCGTGCTTGTTTAGAGCTTTTATGGGCCCTTAAAAATAAAACTTTTATTTTCTTGGCRTTTTTTCCCTCTCTCTTTTTTCAAAAGCCTCTGTTTATCCAGAAGATCAACCAGAAGACCCCAGTCTAGTTCTTCAAGCTCATTTGAACATTTTCAGAGGAGATATGCCTGCTTCATGTTCTTCATATTTTGCACATCCTACTGCTTGTTCACTGCTGCAAATAGTTAAAAAGGGTACAGTCTGGGGAGAAAGTATGTGTGAACATGTGTGTGTATCTTCTGCTTAATAAATACCTGTCTCAGAAACTGAAGAAAAACTAAAAAATGCATTCGTTCACAGCAGTTGCTTCACAGCCCTCAGTTAATTCGGAGACTCACTGCTTCGATGCAACATCAAATTCGGAGCAGTTGTGCAGAAGGAAGAGGCTTGCCACCCTTCTGCAAATGCGGTACAATGTGGCAGAACCCTACTAGACCAGACGGATATCGGGCAGAGGGAAGGGTGTCATACCCACGACAGAAAGATCAGTGAGATGGAAAGGCAATCACAAGAAATGGGAAAGGATAGAAAGGATTTGGAAGGAGGGAAAGGGCAGGAGTGCGCAGAGTGAACCCGAAGGGAAGGGTGAGAACGAAGCTAAGGGGCTCAGGCCCAGGCTTTGGGTTGTTCATCCCAAAAAAGCCCAGTCAAAACCACAGGATGCTTTCTGCACCCACTGCGCGGGCTTCCAATGCTGGCTCCTCTCTGCAGGCTTCTTCAAGGGCTTCGCTCAGAGGCTCTGGATCGGTGCTGATGATGGAGGCAAAGTGACTCTGGGCCGCCCCATCTCATCAGACTTCCACAGCTGGTCCCCACATCTCACAGGCACCTCATGCAATGTGGCATCAACCTGCTGGATTCTCCTGTTGGAGAGAACATGATTTGGATGCCTCCTTAGGATACCTGGATGTCGTCTGCAACTTGGAGCTCCACATGAYGGTGGGTACTCTCACAGGAGCATTTTTGGGTGACAGAGGCTCAGTGGTTTGCTGGTGCCTGGCACCCCTCTGCTGTGATCGCCCGCAGCAGAGGGGTGCCCCGGTACGTGGCCCAGAGCTCCCCTGGGCACGCTGGCCCGGGAGGAAGCACAAGATGGGTGTCCTGCTCCTGCTCCGACCGATCCTTTGGGGGGAGTGGGATAAACATGACAGCACCTCTTTTCCCAGCGAGAGGTATGTGACAACACATCCCAGTATTGCTGTTATCAGGAAATACGGGTGGTGACTGCAACACTCTCTGTTTCATAATCAGAGAAAGAAACTTCTCTGACTAAAGGACAGCATATTTCCTACTCCTGGGTGTGGGGTTAAACCAACATAGTGAAGTTTTTAAAGCCCTTTTTTTTTTTCTGACTCRCTAAGGTGTCTGCACGGGAGCGGGCAGCCTGCTGTCCCCGATGTGCTCGCCTCCGACCGAGCTCCCCTGGGAATACCACCTGAAGGACAGAGGAAGGARACACGATTGACAAGGAAGCCAGTCGTGCACTCCCAACCTGAATTTCTGGCACTGGCGGTGCGTGGTGCTGCAGAAGTGCAGAGGCTTATTCTTGAGTGGATTTGAAGAAAACAGAAGTCGTCGCGGGTGACCAGGGGATGCTCAGGGGATGCCAGCCTCCTGACGGCCAGTCCCACTGGCAGCCACTCTTACCAGAAAGCTGGCAAGCCGGCGTCATCAAAAGTGGACGCAGATCCAAGGGAGAGCTCTGATGATGCTGGCACTGCAGCAGGCACGCATTTTTGTCTGAAAAGGACAATATGAAAAGGTAGAAAAACATGCTCTAACTGGGGAGCAATGGGGCTGTGTGCTGAAGGCACTGTCACTATGTGACACAYGGCATGTTAGGCAACTGATTCACCAATTTCCTACTAACTTCTGTCTCTTTTCTACATTTACGCCATAATCTTGCAAGCCGGGAACTTCCAGGCAAACAAGGAAGGACAGGGGAGGCGGCCATATAGATTAGAATGAGATTGGTCTGACAGTAACATCTCCTATAATGACGCCAAGTTTTAGCTACTGTACAAGAATGAAAAAAGATGCATAAAATCTAAATATCATCAACCTCCTGGGGTTGGACTTTACCTGGAAGGTCTAAAAATAAGGATTCTCACTGTAAGTGATTTTCATTTCACAATTATTTCTCTTTCTATTTTCTATTTTGAGAGTCTCTTCCAGTTACTGAGTCTCTAGTTACGGGAGTTTAGAATGGAGAATTTCTTACTCAGAAAGGGAAATTAACCTTTAAATGTACCCAACACTCATCATGGAGAAGTAGGTCCCTTCCCAAAGGGAATTCAGGTTAACAGCGAGTCACCCAAATTTTCCTGAAAAGTCCAGGAAATGAAAAGGAAGGAAACAGAAAGTGGAAGAAGTTAAAGGCAAGACAAAAGACTCAAAACAGAACAAAAATTGCGTTTGCTGTGATAGTCTGCTGAGAAATATTGAGGTCGCGGAGAATGAAAATGCGTATTTGCTGCTTTTCATGATGAGGCTGTTTTCTTCATTGAAAATGTTGTCCTCGAAAACATTTATGAATCCCCAGCTATGACTCCGCTATTTTAGACAACCAGTCCCCTGAGGATTTCACGCTACCCTAACAAGGACATTTTAATATAAATCCTCTTTTTTTTTCTTTTTCTATTTTGTGATTTTTCATACTGTCTCCAATTGAGGAAAATGTATGGCAGTGAACTATTCAAGCCTGTTAAACTTTAGCTTTTCACTTTTCCCTAGGGCCAGTGTTACACTGCTTTTATTTTCCTAATCTTTTTTTACCTGCTCTGTAGCTTTGCTGAAGCTGATGGGGATTGGAAAGCTGCAATAGGAAAAAGAAAATGAAACATGACCTGGTGGTGCCCCCACAGAATGCAGTCAGCAAAGTCTGGGCAAGACACTGAAGATCAATGTGCACAAGTCAATGTACGTGACAGTTTTGCTTGGATCGCTGTTGCAGCGTATGGTTCCTCACAACCCCTTAAACTACACTGATCTAGAATATGAGCATCTCTACTTCTATTTCTAAACCCTGACTACACATTGTTCCTTGATTCATCATAACTTTGAAGAAGACATTTTTTCATAGACAGAAAGAAAATTAAATTCACATGATATGTCAAGTTTTACTTTGATGTTTCCCATGTAAAAGTGGACTTTTCCCTGGAGATTACAAATACCCACATGCAAGGATTGATTTTGCTAAAACATCATTTCTCGCTGAGGAAATACTTACGTGGAAATATTTTGACATTTTTCATGGTGATCTTGAAATCTTTCCATTTTGGGGAGCACATTTAATTGAGGGTAACAAAACTTCCTTGGGAGATGCGCAGGAGGCAGGATGATCAGTGCCAGTGTTGTAACTGTAGTCCCAACAGAAGATGGATTACCCCATCACAAATTCCTCTGGTTAACCATAAGGTTAACCAKTTCAGTTAGCTTGGAATAGATATAAATGTTTTGCTTATTGTCAGGACTTGTCCAATGTTTGTTACCAAGACTGATGGGTGTAGTGACTATTGCCAGCACCCATAGGTATGGCTTTGTTGCATAAGCAGCCAAAAGAAATGCTCATCTTCCTCTTCTGCACTGCGCCTTTGCCACATGCTCCCCTCTGAATCCTCCATGCAGCTCTTGTTCCATGTTCAGAGCAAATCTCTCTGCTCGCTCTGCCTCTGCTTGCATTTCTCTTTCCCCTTTCCTGCACTCTTCTCCTCCCAGATCCTTTCTGAGGTCTCAGAGCTCTCTGCTGCTGCTCCGGCCGTGCACCACACGCCCTCTGTCACCCTCCCTCCCGTCTCACCCAGCTGTCACCAGCCCCCTCTCCCCGTCCCCCACAACCCCACAGCACCCATCAGCAGGGATGGTCTGTTCGTGCTCCAAAAACTGCTGGCCTGAATTACCTTYCCCACTCCTGGAAGTGGGCCGCTAGCCTTTCACGTACCATATGTGTCTTCGAGAGCTTGGCTGGGAATGCACAGTAACAGTGATCAGCGTGCCTTTCCACATGGCCAGAAACGAGAAGTAGCACTCTGCTATCAATCAAGTAATTACTGAGACACTCAGAATAGCTGTCTCTTCTTTACTGTGTCATGGCATTCTTTTTGGCATCTTGGCAGCATCTTGAAAATCTCAGCACAGACCAGATTCATTATCAGGATCTGATGTGGTCTGACGGTGAGAACGCTGAAATAAAATCCGGATTTTTCACCCATCCTTTCTGCCTTGCAAGAGAAGGGATTGAGCTCTCAGAAAGTGTGACTTGTATGAACTCAGAGATGGGAAATCCACATGTAGTTTGTCCTTTTTAGAAGAAAACAGACATATTTTCCAGCTCTTCAGGAAAAAGAGAATACAGAGGCCAGGGCTTTGTGGGGGCTGGGGGAAGTCAAGACCTTTTCTCTGCTTCCTTCTTAGGTCTGTACTGTAAGAAAGTCTGGCCACATATATGCAGGGAAGTTGTGCTGATTTAACGAAAGTCCATTTTAAAATTCCTTTTAAGCCTGACAAGCTCTGGAAAATCCAGCCAGGTCAGATGAAGATGGTACTGACTCTTCTGGTCCACCAAGAACCAAAGCCAGAGTTTTCCATTCCTATGAGGGAGTGGGCAGAATGCGACATTTACCTATACACCAAAGTCTTAGCACAAAGCTACCGTCCTCTACACTTCGGGTGCCTTAATATGACAAACGGTGACTCTCTGGGTACCCCAGAATATCAAACTGTGAACCAGGACGCCTGAGGCACAAGCAGGATGCAGATCCGCCAGCTCTGCTGAGTGAGAGCAGGGTCTGCGGGAGAAGCAGTGCAGAGACCTGCCAGTGCTGGCATCTTCAATTGCTATGCCAAGCATCACCAAGGCTCAGCTGTCAGAGACTTCCCCTTTTGTGGACTCAGAGTCCTTTCTTGTTTCCTCCTACTAGGTTTAAACGTGGCTTGTAGCAGTTTGGCTTGCGATCATTTCACTGCACATGAAGCCCATGCACTGCTAATAGCAATTATAGTGAAAGCAATGTCAAATAGCATGTAGCTGGTTTTGTCAGTAGATCTCCAGGAGCTTTGCCACGGGAATATCATTATCTCCATTCTTAACAGTGGGTAAATTGGTCACAGAAAGTCAGGTGTCTGCAAACAGTCCTACTCAAGACCATTTTTAAATTTTTTATGGTTCTTGGTATATGACGGACCTCTGCATGAACTACATTTTGAACACTCTTGTATACTGCTAATGAAACCAGCCAAAGCAATGTCATTTGTGGTGCAGCTCTCCAGAACATGACAGAAATAAATTAAAAGGATGAAAAGATTTTCTTTACTGAATGTCAAGGCAACAACATAGCTTTCCCAAAGGAGCAGCAACCAGGAACCTTGCTAGGTTTCCCTTCAGGATGAAACGTGGTATCACACTGATGTGCAGCTGGGAATCACCGTCTCAGTAACAGTCCTGCTGGCGGTCTCAGGAAAGACAAACAGACCTGACGGGGACTTTACTGTCCTGCCTCCGTCTGGCCTCTCTGCTCCAGCGCTAAAGCACACTCACAGCCCAGTAGGAGAATATTTTTCCACCTTTCGCACCTTTATGTTTGTTTGGGTCTTTCATAAACTCTGAATATATTAACTATAAGCAGGATGTACTGGCTTAAGAAAAACATTGACCTGCCCCTAAGATTTCTCCATAGCTAATGTGCCCACAATATTTTTCATATCTCTTTTCTTCTTAAGAAGAAACCATATTTAGGTCACAGTAACTTATCTGCTAACACTGTACATTTTCTTAAGAGCAGCTGGAATTGCTGACTGTCTTTGCAACAGAGCAAGAAAGAATATTTTAGGCTGATGGTTTTACACTTGCTTCGTAAGACAACTGACACAGGAGGAAACGGAGCAGCAGATGGAAGCGCAGTAATACAGGAGATCACTTAAGCTCCCTCCTGCAGTTCAGGCACCACTTGAAGGGGAACTGTGGAATCAGTGTGAGGGAGTTTCCTCTGTTTGTACCTTTGGCTTCTCCTCACTCACTGCTTAGGGGTTTGCTTTTGATTAACAGACCGTCATGCCCTTGCAATCCATAGGACTCAATGAAGATGAGGAACTCCAGCCCACATCCTGTATCAGAAGTGTTTTAGCATTTCCCCTTTAATCAGCTGCATACTTATTAAAGAGGAATCTGAATTAATTTTTTTTTTAAACCTGATCTTACCCATTGAGTAGCCTGACAAGTGTAAGTTAATATCAGGGCTTCTTTCTGGCTTTTTGAATTATGGATATCTTCAGAACTTTTTTCTTTCTTATTCTTCATGCATTTATATTATTTTCATTCATTCTGTCCCAGGAAAACACATGACAAGGAAACCAAAAGCTGCATTTTTGCAATCTTTGCCCCAAAACATCTGACACAGAAAACAGAAGGTGATATAGCCCCTTAACAGCATAAACCTTGATGTACAGCCCCAACATTCAAAACATCTGCAGGCACAAGAAGATGTTTCAGTGTTTCAGATGTTTAGCACAGCAAAGTCTGAGCTGGCTTCACCCATTGCCCGGGCGGCAAGGGAACTGCAGGCGGCACAGCGCAGGGAGCACCGCCGCTGCAGGCGGGACCCTCAGCAGCCTTGCTCTGGGTGCTGGTACGGTAGTACTAGTGCTCCTGGGATGGCTCTGTGCCCAGACCAATCCTCCCTGCCAAGGCGTAGAGCTTATCATCCCTGGCATGGTGCCAGGCTAGCAAAAGGATCCCGAGCTGTCCTGGAGATGCCCCGTGACGTGGCACCATGTCACACGCACGTTCATAGCTAAGCATTGCGGTGGGGGTAGAGGTGCCCTAAAAGGTTTGTGCCAGTAGCTCTGGTAGGGTCAGGCTCCGTATTTCCCCAGGACTTGTCTCTAGGGTGACTGTTCTTTTCTGAACATTGCTGAGTTCAGTGTCACAGACCTGACTGCTACTGAGTGCCCTGGGGCTTTGGATTAGGCTAAAGGAATTTTTGAATGTCACACCTCTTTCTTGGATAAAGGGAGACTAAAAAATAAACAAAACACCCACAGAAAAAGAAAGATGTTCCAGTTACTACAAGCAAATGCAAACAAGTTGGTCCCTGCTTCATCCTTATGGGGTCCTGCACTTGCCACACACCTCACCTCCCTCCTCCCTCACCTTTGGGAACCAGGAGCTCAGCAGAGGAGGCTGCACAGAGCTACTGCAAGCTTCATCGCTCCCATGCCGGCGCTCTCAGCCCTTGATTTTATGAAGTACTGAATATTTGCAGAGGTCAGTTGTTTTTAGAGGCTTGCTTTTCAATTTTCTCTTCCATTCATCACAGAAGAGACTTACTTGACAGTTTCTGAAGCTTGAATGGTTGTCAGGCAGTACAAACCACAGAAAGTAAGTGCCTGCATTCTGAAAAACTCCCTCTTTGCAGTTGGAGATCAGTCACTCTTACTGAAAAAAGGAACGCTTCATTATTTCATCCCTAAGCACTAGTGTCAGTTCCCTCTTTAAACTCCAGAGTTTTATGTCCTGCCCATATTAGGACAGCTACTTAAGTGGTGATTTAACCAACCCAGCCTGAACTGCCGGTATGTAAACCTCTTCTCGTAGGCTTGTCCCTGGAGCAGCCCTCGTGGGGATCTCGTGGTTCTCACCAGCAAGAGCAGCTGTGGTGCTCCAGCAAGCCTTTTTGCCTTGCCCACCAGCAGCGGGAATAACTGCATCCCGACCCCCAGAGAGCAGCCTGCAGCGTTTCCCATACGATCTGAGTCACGGTACGCCAGCTGAATGGTACTTGTCCGCTGGAGAGAAGCGAAGTGGATTTCGTGGGCTTTTTGATGGACTCCCCACACAAAACTCTCCTACTTTTGACCCTGCGGGAAGGGGGAAATGCATTCACATCTCCCCCGGGATGTGATACTGGCAGAGATCTGCCCTTTCAAGGAAGAAAGAGAGAAAGCCAAGCTGTTTGTGTCCTTCACCAGGGGCTTTGAATCAAAACTGAATCACTGTTTGCTCTGTATTATATCATGCTGAACCCATGCCTCAGTGCTTCCCCAGAGGCTTGAAACCAGGAAGGCTTTTTTCCTGCCTCTGATGAATAACTTCGGTGTCAGTGGGAGACGGGGCTGGGGGGTCGGTGATCTCTGAAATACCACAGCTCAGCTGCAGCTAGGGACATGCTGTAGCTCCTCAGCCTCAGGCACCCTCATTCCTGGTTATGTGCCTTAGGCATCCGGGGCCAGGAAGGAACCAGCCAGGATTCAGAATCAGGCAGCTCCTCAGGGATGGGGAYGGGATGTCAGCCGGCGGGTGAGGGTCACAATCTGGCCCGGTGAGGGGAACCGGCATCAGACACAGCCCCGGGTTATCGAGGCAGAGCTGTGGTAAGGCCCGTTAGTGTAAGCCCCAGACAAGTGCTGCTGGTGGTCTGCTAACTCCAGCTCTATTCTAGGCAGGGTCCTCGAGGCAGGAACAAGCCCTTGCCTGGGGTCACCCATACCAGCCATTCATCTCAGCTTCTTTAAAAAGCACCAGGAGACACGGTGCATGTGTCTGTCTGTCTGTCTGCCTGTCCGTCCTGCCCTTCCTGCCCGCCCCTTCTCTCAGAAACACCCTACTAGCTAGTCCAGAGCCTGTTGGCCAATACTACCTATGACTTTCAGGAGCAGGAGTTTTAAGGAAAATTAAATTCTGCCAAATCTGTGAGAAGAGGCAGTTTGTCAGGGCGAGCTGCCCAAGGGGCGGAGGGATGCTGTGGCAAGAGGATAACCTTCCTCAGGCACCAGCAAGTCCGCTGAGAAGGGGCACCTTATAAACAAGCCCCTCACAGGAAGATCTCCAGTCAGAGCTTGCTGTCACAAGAGTTGAAGGCACAGCTCTGTAGGAAATGAGGCTTCATGAGCTCCAGGGCTAATGCACAGAACTGGCTACCCTAACTTGCTCTTCAGAGCTCCCAGTGAAGCAGATGCCACAAAAYGAGACTTGGGCTGTATTTACACCCCTACCCTTATATGACCGTATGCATTATCCCTTTGGGTCTCCATCACTTGCCTGCCAGAAAGTGGCAAGAGGAGCTTCATAGGGAAGTGAGTAGGTTTGATAGAGTAAACCTGACCCTAGTCCTCAGGGATCCTCAAAGTACGCTGTGCCTCTGAAAGGATTTAATGTCGCATTTGTCTTAGAAAGTTTGGTTTGCCAAGCAGTCTGTGGAAAGCCTGCGGCAGCTCCCCCTTTTGCTATGTGACCATTTAACATGCCCTCTTGCAAGAATGAAGGTAGCTTCACAGAACCGAGCTCCCCTATATCCTACAAGGAATACAGAGAGTCACCGGTTTTTCTAGCATTGTGACAGACAGAAGGGCAGACAGACAGACACATCGCTGCATGTCATCTTCTCCTTTTTCTGGCGCGCACTGGGCTCACTCTGTACTTTCCAGTTGTGCTGGGGCTGTTGGCCTCCTGCCTGCCTTCAGTCAGCTGCTGGTGAGTCACCCCGGCCGCCCGGCAGGACTTTCTGAGAACGCCCACAAAAGCCATCAGTGACAGCGGGTCAGAGCTCATCCCCAGAAGACATGCACCTTTCCACACACCCCCCCCCAAATCCTCCACCCCCACCCCCGTTCACAAACTTTCACTGAGTGCGAACTCACTGGCTCTCAGTGACGGCTGCTGCCGGGCCCCACCGCAGTAGAGGCAAAAAAAAGCAACTGGGTTAACAATTTCCACGAATAACAGAGAAGCACTTTTCTTTTTCATGCATCATTTTCATGAATGACTTATTCATTCAGCTGTAGTAATTCCTGCATTCATAAAAAAGCAACGAACACAAACACGGTGACTTCTCTTGGCTGCCGGTGGCTGCTCAGCACTGGGATCTGCGGGGAGGGGACAGACCAACACCAAGCTTCTGAGCCGTGAGGAAGGAAGGAAGAAGTATGATACAGTGGCACCGTTCAGCACAGTGACTGCCCCGCAGGCAACATGGGTGCCTTAGTCTCGGAGCTGAATTTGCACGCCACTAATTTTAGGTTTGTGGGAAAGTGAAACACCCCAAATAATAACTGCAATTATTTTAATGCTGTGATATAATATTAATTTTTTATTCTGGGGAGATTAAAACTGTCAAATTCTGGCCAACCCTATCTCCTTTGTCTCCATGTGCATCAGCAGCTCACTTAGCAGGGGTATCCCACTGGGTATATCTTGCTGGGCAAAGCTGGGTTTCTGTTCCTACCTCTGAGCCTACAAGGCATCCCATGAGGCTCAGGCACTCCCACTTGACTGAGCCTTGCTTTAGCATTAGAAGCTCCTCAGGCAGTGGCTGCATCATCCCCTCTGCCCTATGCTCACATTCTCTGAGCTCATCTTAAAATGCCAGCTGCCAAGCCAACACTTACACAAGCCCACTGCCTGATCATGGTTAGAGAAATCAGGAAATACYGTTGCTCCTGGACTGGAACTAAATCAATTGGTCAAAGGTGGCTAAGGGATCAAAAWATATTCCTTTTATCTTTTCAACCCTTCACCCAGTTCTGAGACTTTTCGTGACACTCGGAGTGTGGGATACCAGCTAAATCCTAGGTGTAGGATCACAGGGTACTAGGCTGAAAGGGACATGGAGAGGTCTCTATTCCAACCTCCTGCTGAAAGCAGGCTCAGCTGTGAGCTCAGACCAAGTCACCCAGGGCTCTGTCCAGTCAGTCTTGAAAACCTCCAAGGACGGAGACTGCACAACCTCACTGGGTGACCTGGTCCAGTGCTTGACTGTCCTCATGGGGATGTGTCTCCTTATATCCAGCATGAGCCTCTTGTTTCAACTTCGGCCCCTTGTCCTCCCAATGTGTGGTGCTGTGAAGATCCTGGCACTGTCTTATTGCTGACCTCTCCATAGCTGCTGGGGGCTGCTGTTAGGTCCCTCCAAAGATGTCTCTGCCCCAGGCTGAACCAGACCCGATCCCTCAGCCTCTCCTCACAGGGTAAGTGGTCTAGCCCTGACCATCTTTGTGGCCCTCTGCTGAATATGCTCCAACTCTCCTGTACTTGGAGGGGAGGGGGGTGTACAAAACTGGACACGGTATTCTAGATGTGGTCTGATGAGCGCTGAGTGGAGTGGGATAATCCCWCCCCTTCGTCTGCTGCCTCTTCTCCGTTAACACAGCCCAGGATGCTGTTGGCTTCCTTTGCTGTGAGGACACGTTGCTGGCTCATGTTCAGCTTGCTGCCTGTCCCCAGTCCTCTTCCCCCTAGTCAGTCCCCTCCCTATATCACTGCAAGGGCCTTCTCCTTCCCAGGCGCACAACTTTTTGCATTTGCTTTTGTTGAATTTCATGAGGTTCCTGTTGGCCCATGCCACCAGCCTGTCCAGGGCCTGGCAGCCCTGTCTTTTAACATCCTTACATTTGCACTGGATTGGGGGTTTCCTACTTTCTTCAGTTGTTGTGCAAGTCTAGAAACCATTGGAAAAAGCAAATGTTCTTTTTAAACCAGTCCTGCAAGCAGTCACAGCATATGACAGCTATGTTTGCAGTGAAGCTTAGCAAATTTAAAAAGTGAAAGATATTTTTTATTTTCTTGCTTCCACTGACAAAACACAGCACTACTTCTTAATTATAGACAGCAGAATACTTCAGGCAGTGCAATCCTCAGCTTACATTATGAGATGTTTGTTTTGAGCAGTGCTATATGAGTTTATTATTGAAATGGGGTTCAGAAAAGGACAGACCTGGAACACAGGGAGAAGCACTGTCTGCCCTGGTTTCCTCCGAATAACACCTGAAACCACCTCCCTAACTAATATCTCAAAGATAAAAGGGTGGACAGGCATGACCCTCGATTCTGGTCCCAGTAATTCTCAGAGAAGCTGCTCGCTAGCCTGTTGTTATTATTCTGGTCAGGCACCAGAAAACAGCGCTCAGGACCTTCAAATGCACTCAGAAACTTCAGCATGGGCAGGACCTTTCCTTGGTGTGGCCGTCCAAGACATGCAATACATCACCAATGCCAGCAATGCTAAGGGGAGGCAAAGCCTTTCAGCCTGGCAGTAGGAACAGTTGATTTTACTCTCGGTGTTTACCAGAAAAAGGAATGATCTGATTTAGCCCCCTCACCGGTCCACCTCAGAGGTTTGTGTTTATTTTTATAACGTGCCTATGACCTGACACGATTCAGCCCACTTGTAACCTGAAGGTTTAATGGTGTTGGGAGGGAAACACCACCCACTGCGTGTCTCGCACACTACCAGTGCCTGCCTGAAACTTGCTCCCTCTCCCTCCCTCGCACACCTACCTCGCCCACGCTGCTGCCACCAGAAGGGCTGCAGCAGAGGGGATCTTCCCTCCCCGCAGCYGCCCCACGCTGTGATCACAACCAAACGGTATTCACAGGCAGGAGGGGCTGGTGAAACAAAACGAGAGCCGGAGGGTGAGGTCTGAGAGGGTACAGGTTGTGCCTGAAGCCGAGGATGCCGAGCGCAGCCGCACCGAACAGGAAGCCAAAGGACGTCAGCAGACTCGCACGCCTGCAAAAACAACGTGCATGAGATCAGCCCCTGGCCTCAGCCGCAGCGAGCCAAACAAGCCCTCTGGCGTAGCTGGCAATCACCTAAATCACACCTGGGTTCGCCAGGTCAAAAATGGGATAACCATAAAAAGAGAAAAATTGCTTTCCTCTTTAGAGCTGACTTCTCTATCAACAGGATAGAGATACATGCCCTTAAAGGTAAAACACTTTTAGATGACTGCTAGAAGCAGAACTGTGCAGAAAACAGTTGCACTTCAGAAATTGCAGAGCTTTTGTCAAAACAGTAGAAAAGGTAGAAGAAAGTCAGTATAGACTAAAAACAAGCAAACCAACAGACTTGCAAAAACTGTCCATTAAAAATTAGTCATTATGTGTCCAGCTGGAATCAGTAGACACTTTTGCAACAGGGCTGATAATCTCTCTTAGTGGAAATGATCCGCTTCCATCTGCCCAGTGTTGCTGGTCTTATGGTAAGAAGTCACCAGGATTGTCTGGTAGAAAATATCTTCATTTCAGCTATTACAAAATACGAATTTTGAACTAAATTGGTTGTTGCTGGGAAATGAAAAGTAATAGTGGCTTTCCCTGGTCATATAGCTGAAAATCACTTTCACTGAAGTGGCAGTTGATTCTCGTGAAATTGCCACATACTTGATACACAAGAACTAACTGCATTAAGCAGTATTGGTAAATGTGCAGTATGAATGATTCAAGTGGTTTTCCTTTGTTTTTTCCTCCATTACGTAATCACAAGAGTTTGGCTAATGCAAAATTCTTGATAAATTAAGCAGAGACACAGGAATGAATTAGTATACAAGTGGACATACGATATATGCATATATTTGAAGTTGGTGCTTGAGGACAGAATTTTGCTGGGTAAGGAGAAGGTAAAGTTGCCACTTTTGAAAGAGAAAATTAATAAAGGAATTGTTATGCAGGCAGTGGCTGCTGAGTACCATCCATAGCACCAAAAAATACTGGCACATCCACACTGAAACAAGCTGAACCAGCCTGGTGGCATCTTTAGCAGAATGGGACAGTGTGAGAAAGTAAGGACCTGTGCCATGAATTTATATCCAGGCAGATAATAAATTAATTTTCAATTTGTCGTCTGAACCCACACGCTGGTATTAAAATAACATAGCTGTGCTATTGACTTCAATTGGGCTGTTCTGATTTATCATGGATCCAGCTCTTTGCTTAACTATCTGGTTGATAAAAGTGAAATAAAAGATAAGTCTATAGGACAAGAAGGGGTATAGGACCTGATTTGAAGTCCTACAAAGATTTTAAAAAGAGACATTAACCTCATTTGTGTTTGTTTCTGTGGAAAGCCGAGTCCTAAAAAGTTTTGCTGGCATCACTGTGGCAGCAATGTGACTTCCCGGGTTGCCTCACGCCAATCCCCGTCTCGCTGTGCTGCCTCAGCCATGGCCCAAACCCTGCCTGGAGTCAGCACCCCACCGTGATCACCCATCTGACATGCTGTGGGGCGTGCTAAATGCCACTGCCCAGCCCAAGCGAAACCACTGACGTCCATTAGGAATTACTCATTCAGCACACAATCAAAATAAGAAATACACCAGATTTCTGCTGTGCTCGTCACCCAGGGCATGGCGAGAGGAYGCTTGGGGATGGGTGGGTGAGGACAAGGTCACCAAATGGGACCTTGCCGCCCAATTGGTGCCCTCCCGTCACCCGCAGAGTGACTCGGTCGCCCGCGTACGCTCTAACGCACCTCCATCACGATGGCCCCCAGCTTCACTGCAGACACATGAAATGTTGAAGCGAAAGGCGGTGCTGGGCTCACATGCCTCAGACCAGCAGCAGCGGCAGCGTGCATCAGTGACGTGGGGTTTATGGCTTGCTGCTSCCACTGGTCCTAACTGCAGATCAGGGGCACTTGTGACATCCAGCCTGCAGTGGTGGGTTTTCTGGGTTGGCTTTTCACTATGAAGATGGAAAGCAAAGTCTGAAAATAGGTGTTTGCATTATAAATACCTAATTTCCCCACATTTCTTTAATGGGAAAAAGAATCCTTCTCTTCCTTCCTACAAAGTGGAAGTGTTTGGTGCCAAATGACACTTATACTCACACTATAAGGCTCCAACTTCAGAGTGCAYAAGTTAGGGAGCTGGAAGTTAAACGTGAGGAGGCACTTCCAGTCAGTAGAGCAAAGGAGACACTGGACCAGATATTGCCAAGAAAGAGTGTGAAACCCTTATCATTACAGGTGTTTAAGAACAGGTCATAGGGGCATCTGTCAGGATCAGCTGAGGTGTGTGGGGTCCTGCCTCAGGGCAAGGGTAGGACAGGTCATCTCTGAGTGCCGGCTTCTTACCTTGTTTCTCATGGACCAGTAAAAACTCATCTCAGCCTGCTACTGCAAGAAGTGCCGTAGCCTCCACTGATGCTAAAAAGTGTCAAAACCTCAGCTTTAAATGTCATGAGAAAGATGGTAACTATGCAGCAACACAATTTCTCTAACATCAGGCAGAGGTAGAGGGTCAGCAATGACTCAGAGAAAATAATGCTGCCTCCTGAATCATTGCTTCCACTGCTGCCACGTTACCCCTCTGCAGCACCTGGGAATTTCCTTCACCATCTCCCACCCTCCAGCAGGGCCCAGAGCACTTTATCTGCTGCTGTGTGGCCGTGTGATGACCTAAGGCCGTGGACAGCTAGAGACAGTCGACTTGGCCAGGGTTGTTTCTCAGTAACAAGTGCTGTGCTTATCTGTTAGGGAATAAAATTCTCCGGCGTGCCAAAAAGCACTTTCAGTTCTCTAGAGAATGGTCACTTCTCTCAGATGTCAGCCACATGGATAAAAGTGCTTGCTTCCTCGAGAAGATGGGCAAAGCTAGGGTAGCTAAGGCAACTCAGACCATCTCTCTCCTTATCTGACAAGGATCACAGCTGTCACTAGGTACCTATAGCACAGTAGCACACCGCAGACTGCGGCAGGCCAGCGTTGCGTTCTGCCCCTGAGCTGCCTCCCAGTTCCTCTCCCTTGTGCACCGCTTTCATCCACATTGCTCAACAGACTTCACAAAGGAGAGCAGCATCCTTATTCGCATTTGACGGATGAGGAAACTGAGTCAGGGAGATACCATAGCAGAAGCAAGAGTACAACCCAGGTCTTGTACACCAAGAGCTGACTGGTAGGCAGACAGTCCTCATGAAGATGCATGGCCATGTCACCACGATAAAACACTGTCTTTCCTGTCAGTGAAGGGGTTGAGCTGAAGAAACTGGGCCCAGAGAGACCTGGGCCTGTCAAGGGACAGACTGCACTTCTTGCCCTGAAGCATTAGCACAAGCAGCAACACCYCCCTGGGGCTTTGTGCCTGCTTTGAGGTATGCTCAGCCACAGGTAGCTCCCTCAAATGCAAAAGGCATCCTCTGGTAGTATAAGCTACTGCCTGCTTTCCTGACAGTGAGGGAGTGGGACGTGAACGGAGAGGACGTGCCTGAGTAACTCTGCTCTCCTGATACTCAGCTGTGATATTCCCTCCTTAGGACCATTAGATGCTGGCCTATATAAAAGCAGAGTCTCAGGCTGGTCTCTCTGACAGCCATCAGGCCAGGCACACGATGGTCTTCAGTTCTGGGATGTATGTGCCAGACAGTGCAGTTTTAAGACAACCTCACATACAACCCAACTAAGACACTTGTCCCTCTGCAGACTGTCCCACAAAGTCCAATAGAAACCACCACAGCCATTTTCTGCACCTCTCAGCAAGAAGGTCCAGGGAAGAGAGCTTGGTATCAACACTTGTTTTTCTAGGAAGACCATTACGGCAGGTGCAGTGGCTCTTAATTCACCTGAACCGCTTCACATCCGTAAGAGTCCTTTTTACCGTGAGGGCTGGAGAAGACAACCTGTATACAATGGCCCATCTCTCACTTACTGCTCTTTCTGCTTTACCCTCTGATGATGTCTTGCCACTGACTAAGGCCTCAGTCCCTGCACATGTGCTTATCTTTATGTGACACTGAGGTCACAAAGAAAGTATGCATACAGGTCCCAAGTCCAAGGCAGAAGAGTTTGGAGATAAAAATGGTCTCCTTGATGTATGTGAGAAGAGCAGTTAGAAAGCATCCTTGATCTCTGACAGGACTCTGGTATGTTTTCTAATAACGGCAATTGTATACACAGATGTTTCAAATAGCCACTCAAACACTGATTTTCTGGCTACAACTGTAGTAATGCCTTCATTTGAGAAACTGTCATGTTCCTCTAGAGGGACTGCATTACTTTGCCTTTCAATGCGCTATTTTTGCTTCAAAGCTCTTCTAATGTTTTTCTTAGAAATGACGTTATCCTCAGCCAAAACCAGATGGGATGGAAAACTGTGGAACAACACTCTGGGATATCTGAAAGCCCCCTCACCTTTGGATTTCTGTGTGGTGATGCATGCAGTTTTGTGTACTGTGCATTTATAATCACTGAAAGACCACAATCACCTTTTGGAAGGGACCGAGGGGCTCAATTTCCAATTGAATAGGTTTTCCCTGGGAAATTCTCCCAAAAGCTTAACTTGCGTATAACTGAACCTTGCATAAGAAAGTTTGAACAGTTTTAAAAGCTTTCCCTCCCCGCTTGCTAAGCAGAGAGCTAGTGGCTTCCTGTTAAGGAAACATTTAGTCTGCTCTTGTCTTTGTTAGTCAAGTCTGGCATTCCCCTCCAAAAAAAAAAAAAAAAAAGAGAAAGAAAGAAAAGAAGATATAGCTTAAAAGAAAGCAGTCAAGCAATGCTAAATTAGCCTATAGCTATAAAAATGTTAACAAGCGTGGGCGCATCCTCCCACATCTGGTACACAAAGTGGGCTGAGATGACTGACCGCTACACTCACCACTTCCAGAGGCCATCCATTTCTAAGAATATGGTGGCTTTTCGTTCCCACATGCACGTATCTTTAGCACACAGTTTTACTCCAGACCAGCGCAGCAAAGATGGGCCTTTCCACTGAACAAGTAGCAGAAGGCAGAAACACAATGTACCAATGACTTCAGTCTGCCATCTCTTGAAGCAGCTACGCCAGCAAGTGAACCAGATAAGTCCCTTTTGGGATGATACTGATCAAGTAACTAAGGCGAAGAAAATAGGTTGGATGTCAACAGCCATCCCTAGGCAACAAGTGTTCTGTTGTGGCCACTGACAGGTATGAAAAGAACCGATGAGGTTAAGAGAGATTTAATGTCTGCAGTAGCAGATTTGTTATTTGCGAAGAAAGTCATAAATGCTTTATCGTGCCAAAATGCTGTGGAAATGAAGGGAGACAATAGGAAAGGATGTAAGTGGTTTGACCTTTCTTAGATCAGCATCTCGTACTTAACTCTTTTAATTCTGTAAACATGCACCTGCTAGGAGAAAAGCACTGTTGTTTTAAGTCACGATGACAGCAACTTTGCAACCTAGCACGTATTACCGTGATGCAGCATCACTGACCTGAGTTACTGTGCGACTCTTCAAGCCACTTCAGCAGCATGCAACAGCAGCAGACTTTTCCCCACTGATAAAATAATGGCAGGAGGATCACGGATGTTCTCCCTCCAGCCATGGCAGCCTTGTACTACAGGCCAGAGGCAACCCTCACAAGGTGAAAATACCCTCTGTCATGACTGTTAGGCAGGGAAATGCCAAAGGCTTGCGGCAGCATTAAACACTTGTGTTTGAAAATCATACAGCTGAGTGCTTCAACAACCCAGGAGTAATGCTTGCCAACACACAGCCAGAAGTGCACTCCTGTCTTCGTGGGGCAAACCATTCAAAAGTAACTGGTCATCTCACTTGCCTTCATTTGGTGTCTTTTTGAGACATAATTAAGCAGACCAGATTCTTCTACAGTGCTGCAGGAATGCCCTTCCTCGAGTTTCTTTTGGGTGTCCAGTACACAAAAAATAGGACACCTCAAAGTAAACAGTAATCTTTGAAGATCTAAGTGGCAAAGGCAGCCATTTAAAAAATAATTACTAGTTACATTATATTAAAAAGGATGCTTCTATATATGTTCCTAAGGAGGGTATTGCTATTTTTGTGTATGTTTTATTCAGTTAAAACATAGCTGTACAAATATGTTTATTACCTGATTTGGCCATTTTTGCTTTTCTCGAAAGTGAGCACAGCTTTATGACCCATAACTGCTTTGTGGATACAGTCCCTACACAGAAGAGCTACACTTCCTCCTTTTTTGAGTGGGTTAACAGGATGATGTTTCACTCTACATGTGTTTAAGAGACTGGGTATGTTGGTAAAGAGACTTTCTATCCAATATGTATACACAGATATCTAGACACAGGTCTATTCCACCTCAGCTAATCCAATTTCAGGATGTGTTTGAAATATCCACACTCCAACAGCCTTCTCACTTATGAGAGTCAGCATCCAAACTTTAAAAAAAACAGAGGCAAAAAGAGTCACTTTGCTCCTCAGACAACCCCAGATTTTTTGGCAAGTAACTTTGTAAATGAGGGGTGCGATTTTTTACTGGAATCTTACAATTCTTGCTTCAGGCCTAGTTTATCAAGAAAGAACTAACTTCCATCAATATAATTTTTGTCTTTTCCTGCGGTATAGAAGCATAGAGCACCTTCACAGCTGTGTAAATATGTCTCCTCTGGAAGCATATGAAGACGGAATCGTTCAAAAATACCTATATGATTTTGGAGCTTATGCCAGAGTTTTTACATAAATACTTGGGACTTCAGTATACATTTCTTTTTTTAAATCAGTATAAACATGCTGATAAGAGAGGTGATTTTCTGCCACCATAGTCGTGCTGGTAACAGTTCTGATACATAACTGTAGTAAATACTTATTATTAATTACTGCCCAATGAATACCAATAGTATTTTAGTATGAGACCATGTATTTACTTGCCAGCGCCTGCATCCAGCAAGACCAGTATGGAGAGTGATATTTGTGTGTGATTATCATAAACCAAGGTTCATCCAGACAAAGAAACCTGTCAGGCTGTAATACATTGGCTGAATTTGCCTCTTTACCATGTTCGGAGAGTGACACTCCTCCTGATGCAGCCCAGGATGCTACTGGCTGGCTTTGCCACGAGGACACATTGCTGGCTCATATTAGCAATAATCCAGACTATTCAGCACAGATGGGATAAAGGTCGCTTCTGAAGGTGGGACCTGGACTTCCAAATCATTTAGCTATTTCTGAAAATATCTTCCAGCCCTTTTTCCCTAAAGAAGATGGTGTGTGGTTGGGTTTGTGACCCATTTATCTAAGCAGTGGGAGGTTTATGTGTTCTTCAACAAAGTGATCACCTACAGCCTCAGAGACTTATAGGCCAAGAGGTGCAATCAGATCGTTTGACAATCCCAGTGTTACACGTCTCCTAGTCACGCCTGCACTGAATGCAGTTGCATTCAGTGGTGTTTGGCTGATGCTTATCATCCAGAGATCTGTCCTGTTTTGATTTGACATTCAAGAGATCTTGGCTCCATCTCGTATTTGTTGCAATAACAATTAACCTTAATTTAGCTATGAGCATCTAACTTCTCATTTGAACTTGTCTAGCTTTGACTTCCAGCCACTGGGGTTTGTTTGCCTTTTTCTACCATTAGCACCTACTCCTGTCTCCTTCAGAAAATGCCTGTCAAAAACCAAGCTGATCTTCTTTCAGCCCAAAGTTTTGTGCCCTTTAAATCTCCCAGTGAAAGATGTTTTCTCCAACTTACAAATAAGCCTCTTAATTTTTGAAAACTGAATCTTCTATTTCAAACTGGAAGAAGGGCTTGTGCATTCAATTTCTTGTCTGTTTTTTCCAACTATATCAGCTAGTCAGATAAGATATGAATTCTACCTACACTGAACTGCCTCTCCATTTTTTGACTGGTCTTAAAAAATGGAGTAGAAACTTTAGGGCATAAGTTCATGTGTTTGCATGCATCAGGCCACTATGAAAAACAGATATGTTCTTCCAGATAATAATCCAGATGTTCAAATGCACTGGATTAGAGACAACACCATAAAGAACTAAAATCAGCAGTCCTGCTGCTGAATCCTTCTCCAAAAAAATCTTATTGCAGAAGAAGAGGTATGCCAGAAAGATCATCTTCCGCAAGTTTAACCAGATACGCAGGAAGCTCCCTAACAGCATGTTTGCCATAAAACCTCATTAATAAGGCCCTTAATACCTTGAGATGATTTCACTCTGATCTTATTTTCATGGTGGAGAAGAAAAAAAAGTTGTGGGTTCTTTTTTGCTCAGAAATTAAATATTTCTGTACCCAAAATAGTGACTAGAGTAAGGACCTATACTTGGTGTGGGGCTTTTTTTTTTTCTCCACTGACTTTTTGATAATGAGCAACCTACATTGTAGAGGGTTTCTTTTTCTCCCCCTCCTCCCAACTGGCCTCACAGATTCCTGTGACTCACAGAAATTTTTAAAAAACAAACCACCAAATATGTGATTTTAGAAGTATCAGTTACGGTTTCATTATCAGTTATTAGAGGGGATTCCACATACCCTCAGTGCAATGGCAAGGAGTACCCCTTTGCTCATTAAGGTACAGGTGAACGTCAGTTCTAGGAAACTGCCTTTAATTCCAAAGCCAGACCCCTCATCCATGTCCCTAGCTTTGAGCTGTTAACACCAGAAGCTCTTTTGATTCCATTGAATCACACCCATCCAGACCCCAGAGATTTTTGTAAAATTAAGGTTTCCTTCAATGTCAGGCCTGGATTTCTCCTCTAACGTGCCTGGTGTTCCCAAATAATTATTCATCCCAGACCTGCCCCTAGTTATGTTAAATGGCAAGACAACCACCGGACTCCAAGGTGAACTGCAGACCTGTGTTTATTTATGCAGTGTTTCTAACCCAATGTGACTGGAACAAAAATGCATGTCTTGTTTAATCTTTAGGGGAAAGAGCAAGATGCAGGGATCTGGGGTTTGTTCCCAACTTTTCAATGCTCATTTCAAATCTTGATAGGATAGTTCTGTAAAATGGTTTCGATACTTGCCCACTTTTCTAAAATTTTGCTACTAAGCAGACTATGAATGCCAATACATTAATTAAAATTATTTCATTAATAACACTGTTATTCACAGAGTATACTATACTATGAGGAGAAAAGCCTCACTCATCTTGCATTACAGACAGAGAGAAATGTCCATTTCACAAACAGAGCTTGCTAACACAAGTTTACGTTGCACACAGAAATGTTCATCAGATATTTACAAACCAACTACTCAGGGTAGGAAATCCCAGAATTTAAGTTACCTTTGCAGCTGTATTTTAGTTGCTCTGTGCCTTAGGAGAGAGTCCTTTCATGATCTCACATTAACTTTTTCCACCCCGCTGCCATCTCTTTGCATGCACAGGCTGCAAAGCTAGTCATTTGGTGAGCAGCTCTTTGGGCTTTCGTGTCCTCCCCTTTGCTCAGCACCTAGCCTCACAACTACTGCTCAAAAACAGCTCTGAAAATAAAATTACTCAGAGACTCTTGCTCTTGCCTCATCACTAAAGCATCTGAGTATCTTTGGATGTTAGCTAATCTTTGTTCGTAAGCCCTGCAACATGAGGGGGTGGTACAATCCACATTTTACACATAGAGAACTGAAGCACAAAGTGATTAAGGTCAAAAGTTTCCATTACTTCTGTGTACTCCCAAGGACCTGATTTCTCAGTTTATTTAATACTCTACTTTCTGTCTCCAAAACACAGTATGCATTACCTCAGTTACAGCTGTGAGAACTCAGCACTCCTTCACGTCAGACCCGAAATCTCCACCCACACATGCATAATAAGAGGAGCACCCAGTCAGTCACCACCTCTGACAAGGGAGGTTTCAAAAATTTGCCTGGCACCGCACAGAAATTTTGCGGCAAAGAAGAGGATAAAGTACAGTTTCCCAGGCCAGCATGTGACCGCCTTCACCAGGGATTGTTCTCGGTGCAAGCCCTTCCTTCAGCCTGCAGCTTCAGAATGAGACGGCGAGCTGGGCAGAGGTCCTGGGCACACGGGGATGTCCTCTTCACTCTGCCTCACATCCCTGACTCCCCCAGGACAAATGTCTTATGTACTGTGAAGGAGACGGGCGTTCTCACATATCACACTTAGTGACGTTAATGTTCTTTAATCTCAGGGGGAGCGGTAGGAAGTGTTGGACAAAGATAATGGATAATCCCTGGTGTAGGAATGGCAAAACTCAAGGGGCTTGAACACCAATGCGGGCTCAAGCAGAGACTCCGCAGCAGGGCACAGGTCTCTGCCCACTGCCTTACATTTTCTCCTTTTCATTCCTCACTCCTCCCTATTCAGGTTCCACCTGTCTCTTTCTTATCCCTCTAATTTTATTCTCTTCAACTTTCAGTCTCCATTCCTCAAGCTTCTCCACCAAGCTCCAGGCTCCTTGCTTTACCAAGTTCCAATCCTCTTTTCTAGCCCTTCTGGCTCAGTCTTCATCTCTTTATAATTCCTAATATTGGCTATTTTGCTGATAGCCTTCATCTTCCCTGTTCTCTGTTTTCCGACTCCTCGTCACAGCCTTTTCCCTGGGCTCCTATCCCTGTCCCACTCAGTTCCTTCCTTTACTTGATCTTTTGTTCTCCAGTCATTTCCTTTTCTCATGCCGTATTTTAGCTCTTAGTAAGAGTTGACTCTTTTTCCATCACCAATTCCCCAGTCCCAGTTGGTTTCTATTCTAATACCACTGATAGTGAATTGCTTGACTGAATTGCTTCCCTTACACAGCTTCTCAGCTCCTGGTTTCCCATCTCCCACAGAAACTGTTCTGTGTCCCCAGTTTCCCCAGCTCTTAAATTCAGTCTTCTTCAACTTTAGATACCAGCAATCACCACCAAGTCTCAGCTGCCACTCAAATAACACCAGTCACATATATTCGCTTCTTCTACCATGCTTCCTGGCAAGACAAAGGCCAGTAAAAGCACAAGATAGAGAGAAGCTCCCTTGTTTCGTTTACATTGCCTCCCACCTTGATTTCGACTAATGGGGGGCAGGAATTGTAGGAGGTCCAGCCTTGCCCTACAGATCCGGGCTGCAGCAAACCTTCTCTGGATCACCCTGCATGGCTGCACCCTGTGGGCAGCACTGGCTCTGTAAGGGGATGGTGTATGCTCCATCACACTGTGGGGAGCACACAGATGCAGGATGACAACTTACTCCAGCTCTGGGTAAACTTGATTTGGTTTGGTGGAAGAACTGAAAAGTCAATAAAAGTGGTTTGACCTGGAGGAAAATGCAGCTTTTTCTGTTCCTTTTATTAACCTAAAAAATTATATTCACCTGCATTTTTACTCATTAGAAAACCTTTCATTGCCATTTACAGCATTGGAAACATAAAAAACAAAGGGCACAAAGTGAAGAACAAGAAGGCAGTAGCTTCCTGCCTTTTAACTAAAAGAGAACCTTTGGTTAACTTTTCGGTATGTGACGAGACCCGGGCTCTTCTTCCATAGTTAATATCACCAGATGGTATAGCCCAGGGCAAGGTGCTCCCAACCTTGCATGTTGAGATTACCCTACCCTATTTAGAAATATTTAACTATTAATTGGAGTAACCTTAGTAAGATTCCTCATTGTTAGCGTATGATTAAACCTAACTCCTTGGTGCTTTCTCTCTTACCCCGAAAATAAATAATTATTTCTTTAAGTGCCATAGTTTGAGCAAGAGGGACTGAAAGACTCCTCCTGCATACTCTGTGCCTCAGCATAGCTTGGAGATTTCCTTATTTCACCAAGGAGGGTAAAGGAATCTAGGTTTACCTCTGTCTTCATCTAGCTTTATGCGGCAGAGGCAGAAATTAAACAGTGCCAACCACATTCTGTACGTGTGACCTCCCCTGGGCCACTGGGCAACAGGGGGAATTGCCACTTCCACTCATGTTCACACTGAAATATTTTCCAGGTGCAAGTATTTGATCTGACTCCTGATGGTTTCAGGTCAACCAGAACACATTTCTTGGATGGCAGGCAAATATGCTGTTCACTGAAAGCAGCACGGCCAAGCCAAGGCATGGAGTGAGCTCTGCAGGACGTCGTCCAGAGACACTGCTCCAGCCAGGACAGAGGGAGGCACAGTGGTACAGCCGTGGTGAGGAGCTAAGGGGAATTTGCCTGTGGTCACTCACTACAGAAATACCTGTAGTATGACTTTTAAAAGTCTCTACCCACAAGTGCAAATAGCAGTTGACTAGCAATAGGTTTAGACTGACACTTGTTTGAGCTGCAAATAGCACATCCCTGATGCATAAGTCTTTCTGTTGCCATAAGTCTGGTTTCTGCTCCGAAGAATGGGTCATCTGAGCAATTTAAAGAAAAAGTTGCTAGAATTTTTTTTACAGAGGCAAAATTATGTATTTTTCCCCTAGCCTTGTCCCTAGAAAAGAATGAGCTATTTTAAGTCAGGCTTTCCTTCTTTCTCACCTCCCTCCCCAAATTCACTGTGGAGACCAACTTCAGACACTTCATCCAAAACAGATGTGATTTGACAAATATGGAAAAAATAGGAAACTGGGTTTTAACACCAGCGACACTGAGCAATTTAGTAAAATGGTTTTGCCTGATCCCGCTTATAATTAAGACATAAGACTGAAACACATGCTATAATTTCATTCTTGAGAGATGCTGTATCAACTTTCTCTAAATAATAACAGTGATGGCTTAACATTGAGCAGATAGACAGTGAGTATTGAACTAAGGCAAAAAATGGGTAAGTGTGCGTAGGTGCCTCTAATCTGCAAAAACGCTCATGCAATGGTGAATATTCAATTAGGGGATTTACCTCTGATGAGCAATTCAGATGTTAAATGAGCTATGGACTACAACAACATTGTGGGGTTTTTATGCACAGTTCAGTGGAAGTAGGTGAACTACTGCAGAGCTTCATTAGAATTGTGCAGGACTTCATTAGAAGGAGTCGACCTCTCTGTCTGGGATAGCTTCGGTACCAGGAAGTTTCTCGAGTTTGCAAACTCCCACTTTGAACTTTGAAGTAACAGCGCTGCTCTACTTTGGCCTGTTGTAAACTTTTCCCATTCTGGTGCCATCTGTCCTCTCTATAAAGGAACTAATCTCTCTGCAGAACATGAGGTCAGAGATAATCCTGGTTTCATTAATGGCCAATTACGGTATACACGCCAAACAGCCAAGGGGGCAGAACACATCTTCCTCTGCAATCTCCACAAGAATTTACCACGAAGGCAGAGAGTGCAGAGATTACTTCCTTCCTACATCTCTAGGGATTCAATGTACCGTAGAAAGAGAACATAGATCAGATAAATACCTGCTCCCACAGCCAATGTAACGTACCTGCCACCAGAAGAGTAAATAGTCATAGGAGCATGATGGAATGATGTTTTCTTAGAGTAAGGCCCTGGTCTGTGACCAGGAATAACTAATGACTCCTATTTCGGATGGAGGACTTTTAAAAGACAGACATGTCCAGGCTGAGTGTACTTGCAGGGGCTAGATGAGTGTGACCATGTCAGAGCGTACCTAGTGAGCCACACAGACACTGAGATCCTATCCCTAGGACTGATGATCTTGAAGCATCACAAGAAAAGCCTGAAGCTTATCACTCCGTTTCATTTTCCATCGCACTGAGGCAAACAAGATTAAGCCCCTCTCAGGACGTGGGTTCGGAATCATGGTTATAACTGATCACAATGCTGTTAGATCTGCTGGATACTCCAAAAGAGACACTTTCCYGCTCAGGTAGGGGGATGACTCGTTAAGGGCACCGTTGGGGGAGACAGACTTGAGCTCACACTGCCCTGGCTACCCCCAGAGGCAGGAGCTCAGGGGAGTGCAATGCAGGCAGAGCTGAGCAGCAGGGACGGGTGCCCTCGTGGGTGCAGCTTGCAGACTAGCTGCACGGTAGCCTGGCACTCTACCCATAAGAATAGAAAGGCACAACGATTCAGAGGACTCATGAAGAAGAGCTGAAAAGCTATTGCTGAGTGTCAAAGAGAAGAAATTCATGGGGAATCTGTGAAAACCACCCACTCTGTAGATGTCACACCATGATTTTTATCCCTGTTGTTTGCATTCTGCTGCCTCTATCATCTTAAGATTCAGCCTTCTCTGTTCCACTTCTCTATCATTTGTGCACATAGATGTATATCCTTACTGGAGCATACAGCTCATGTATTACTTCCGTGATAGAAGAACTATTATTCACAAGCGCAGAAATCTAGCATACGCTGCTCTGTGTTTCTCAGCAGATGATGTGGCACAGGGCAACCTCTTTGATACTCATTCTCTCTCTCTTTTTCTTCTTGCACACTGGAACCACCCCTGAAATGTAGCCATTTCTTTGGAAGAATATCATAGCTTCTCCTCAGTCCAAACCTAAATGACTTTATTTAGGCCAGGAAATTAGAAGATGTCATAAACCTGCTGAAATTGCCAGCAGAAACCTATGTAGGCAGACATAGTTGGCCTCATCGAAACATGCCAAGCCAGTGCAGGTAGTGACCTTTACTGTAGTAACAAATCCCATGGAACAGTTACTGACTATGAGCTACTTGTGTTTCTGCCTCATGTTTTCATGAAATTTCATTACAAGTTATTTGAGAGTTAGCCATACAGTTAGTGTTTCCCTTTCATCTATTTTTAAAATGAATGAGTTCAGGCAATGTGTATAACAATAAAAGGGAAAAATGGCAGAACAGCAGAAGAAGGAGGCTGAGGAGACCAGGATCAGCTGTGCACTGATCTTTTGGCTATTGTTTGGCTATTGCTCCACAAGCCAGACATGACCCTGCCAGAATAGAGCTGTACATACTATACTTAAATCTTTGGTGTTGGACTTTCAGCCTTTACCTTGTCCACAGTGGGATATTTCTCCTTCAGTCCATCTTCAGCTATCATGGGAAAGCATCTGCTTAGTTTTCTTATCCACAACATCTATTCTTCTGTACAGAGAGGCCTTGAAAGGTGAATGTATTTTGATCACAATGATGAGCTGACTAGCCCTTCAGCAGCTCTCCCGTTGGAAAAAAAATGGTTTTGCAATGGAAAAAGCAGCCTTCTGTAAAACTGGTCTACCAAATAAATGCCTCCACTAAAGAGTATGGCAAATTCATCAGTCCAATTAGAGAGCATGCAAAATGTTTTTGGACAACAAACTATCACAGGAATATACCAAAAATCATAAATCTACAGCCCCTCAGCACTTGCCTGTCCCACACAGTCTGGACTATGTAACTGCGCCATGAAAAGGGACTCCCGCTCCATATGAAGAAGGTCAATACACAGAGAGATGCATTTGCTTGGTGCAGGTGATCCAGGTCAGACAGTCCTCAGTTTTAATGCTCTAGGACCATGAGGATGGAAACAGTTACTTAGGGTGCTCCATGCATACCACAGATGAATAGATTTCTACAGCATCTCCTAGACATGATACACTACTTCTTTCTCTGCTATTCCCAAATCTATCTGGGACTACTTTTACTTTTCTCCACCTGAATGAGTGAGCGATAATTTATAGTAAGCAGCCTGTGGGCTGTGTTCTGCAGCTGCAAAAACTACAGAAGTGGGGACATGTGACATGAAAACACATTCCCCTCATGTACATGGCAGAAATCTTACAAATCTCTCTCTGTGAAGATAGGAATAAATGATTATGTTAGTGTTACCAATAAGTGCTGTAACTGCAAAAATGGGGAGTCCCTTCTCCCTGAAATCAGTATGAGTCAGAAGAAATTCCATGGAAAACAATATACTTTTTGAGCTAAAACACATGATCAGAGTCACGCCACGGACCGTACAACTAAACCCATGTTTACAAAGCAAAATCACCATTTCCCTGGTGGAAGATGATGGTTAGTTTTTAGGAAACAATCTATGGACTTTGTTATTTAATTCAGCAAATGCTGGTAAATTCCCATGCGTAAACAAACATCCTTTTTTGGAGGAATTTTTCTTGGGGAAATTCTGGTACTGCTAATACAAGGCAAATAAATTTTCTCTCCACTTGTAAAGCTAGCTTTAATTTCTGGCCACTCATATAAGCCTCTCGTGTTATTCCCCATGCACAGAATTTGCTCTACGCAAAGGAAATGCCTTTCCTCTGGTTTTGAAAGTCCAGGAATTAATTAACTTCCTCATTGTCATTGAAAACGGCTGTGAGCTTTGAACAGACCCAAAATGTAGTTAACCTCTTCACATACAAGATACTGAAACCTATTCAATACTTTTAATGCTTCTGAGGTAAACCCCCAGTGAAAATGTTTGGCTGGGGGTGTGCCAAATGAGATTAGATCCCACACCTACTCTAGTTATTCTAAAATAGGATTTACAGTAAGCGCTGGGAGTACCAGACCCCTTATACAATTCTATTCTCTTTGACGAAATCAAAGTAGTCTCTTCCTGAAAGAGATGCTGTGCATCTAGCAGAAGTTATGGGGCTGACACAGAAACTACAGATGAAGCTCAACGGCCTGTGTTATTGAGAAGGTCAGACTAGACAATTATGAACATAGAAAGCTGGTCAGAAACATTCACCATGTACTGTAGAAATGGATATTTCTTGGCTGTTTCTCCACATTTTGATGAATTGGGGGAAATTACAAAAATTACACAGGGAAAAGATTGACAAGCTTCATACTTTATGATTCGTGACTAAAGATTACCTTCATATGGTGACTTTTTATTCACTTAGCAGTCCCCACATAATTCCATTGCTGAGAGCTGCTAAGAAGAGATATTTCCATCTTGAGAGAAAACGGTGTCAGCAGTTCTCCCACATTAGTAAGGAATGATACAGAGTCATTCATTCACGTATTCATCAAGCACATGGAAATTAACCACAATTTAAAATAACTTTACTGATTTTAAAGAGAGTAAGGTTGGCTTAATAAATGGAAACAGATGTAAGAAAATACGTTATTGGAAATATCTAAAAGAAATGAGAACAGGCTGCACTGAATTTTTTACCATTCAGACTATACAAATGGCATATATTTTGGGAGAAAATAAAAACTTTCAGTGAGACTAGATTTCACTGGGAAAGGAGTTAAGATAGCACAGGATGCTAAAGACCTGAAAGACTGGCAAGTCTGCTGAACTGCAGGCTGTTCTACCTAAGAAAGTTTGACTGACTGCATTATATGTTGAAATTGTTCAGGGAACAGAGGAGAGAGGAGTAAGGGCTTTCATTACATGAGCAGGCGTTCGCTAGCTCCATTCCCTGACCCTTCCCATCTGCTCCCAGATGGTATAGCTCTGTGCTAAATGCTTACTTCATACCTAAAGTTAGAATAGCTGCTTATGTAATCTCATCAGACGGGAATACAGAAGAAAGGAAAACTATAGTAGTTCCCACCGGACTTCAGATGAGGCATTATCTTTAGCTATTTGTTTGTTAACCAGGTGCTGCCTCACGGATGCCAAAGTGCTGGCTGAAGCAAACAGCTCTGAAATCCAGACTCTGCTTTAGGGTCCCCTGCTGTGGTGTGCACTGTACCTTTAGGCAGCACAGCAGTTGTCCCTGCCTAAAGATCAAGGTAAAGGCTAAAATGAGTGGACTTGCACTACCTAAACCCAGCCATTTGCTCTGTACATTAAGGCATATTGACTACTACAGTTTTGAAAAGAGAAAACCATCCCTGTGCAGAACCCATCCCTCTGCAGTGTTACCTACGCAGTGCTTTATACAAATGAGGTTTACAACCCTCAACCTAAATCAAAGACCATTACGACAGTCGCAGTTCACAGTAAAGTGAAGTCTGCTACACTTGGATGGTAACTTTCTTGAAGCAAGGACCACATTGTAAATATGCATGGTAAATAACCATGTGTCTAGGTGTTAAGGTACAGCAAACACAAAACAAGAAAAGACTCTATCCTAAAGAGTTTGTAGTAAAAATTAAACCAGTGAGATATGGAAGTGTGAGACAATGTCCTGGTTTTGCCTGGGGTAGAGTTAATTTTCTTCATAGTAGCATAGTATGGGGCTATGGTTTGGATTTGTGCTGAAAACGGTGTAGATAATACAGGGATGTTTTCATTACTGCTGAGCAGTGCTTACACAGAGTCAAGGCCTTTTCTGCTTCTCACCCCACCCCACCAGCGAGTGGGCTGGGGGTGCACAAGAAGCTGGGAGGGGACACAGCCAGGACAGCTGACCCCAACTGACCAAAGGGATGTTCCATACCATATGGCGTCATGCTCAGCATATAAAGCTGGGGAAGAAGGAAGGGGGGACGTTCGGAGTGATGGCGTTTGTCTTCCCAAGTAACTGTTACGCGTGATGGAGCCCTGCTTTCCTGGGGATGGCTGAACACCTGCCTGCCGATGGGAAGTAGTGAAGGAATTCCTTGTTTTCCTTTGTTTGTGTGCACAGCTTTTGCTTTACATATTAAACTGTCTTTATCTCAACACACGAGTTTTCTCACTTTTGCCCTTCCGATTCTCTTCCCCATCCCCCCGGGGGGAGTGAGCAAGCAGCTGTGTGGGGTTTAGTTGCCAGCTGGGGTTAAACCTCAATAGACAAGAAACATCCTTACACTTACTGTACAACTGAGAAACTGAGGTACCAGAATGCTAAGCCACAGCCCCAAATCCCATGAAAAAACTGTGGCAAAGTGTGGGCTAGAAAAGTATCAGCAACAACCCACTCCGTTTCTACACTCTTTCCTAGGCATCTTCTCAACCACTGTGAGAAACGGGGCACTGAGCTCGATAGGCCTTTGATTTGGCTTACTACTGCTGTTCTTATTTTCTTCAATTTAGCCACAAGCCCTGTCTGAGCCTGCTTCAAAATCCACTGAAAGCACTTTGCTCTCCTAGGCAAAAATAATGTTGGTCTTCTGCTTATTTCTTGCTGGGGGCTTATTGGAATTCTCTATATTGTGCATTGCTGAGGGTCAGTAATGCTGGGCCATGCTGCTATCTCAAATGTAGCTATACATAGCTATATGTCTCTGCAGTCCTTAGGGGCCCTGAGGCGCGATCCAATACGTACAGATACCAGAGGAATGTACGACAGATAAAAATCAAGTTAGAAAGATATTATCGTTACCACTGCAACCTTTTCACACATTTCACAGACTCTCATAAAACAGGACTGGAAAGGCACTCTGAGATTTCAGCTTGCCCGTTAACCTCCACACCAGGATGTAAGTATGGTTAAGGCCATAGTTAACTCTCTTCTAGCTAATATAACCTGTTCTTAAAAATGTCCAATGTTTGCCTCCATAGGTCATTTATTGCAATGTTTCACCAGCCTCAATGGGAGAATATTATCCTTAATGTTTAACCTACAGCTCAACAAAAAGGGCAAAGGCAAGGTTTGAACTTTCAACTTCTTTGGAACCCACTGCAATTCCAGCCCTTTACTTCTGATGTTTCTATCACAGATATTAAAACAAGACAAAAATGAGGAAAAAAAAAAAAAAGAAGAGAAAAAGCAGAAGAAAAGCAGAGGGAGGCTTGGCCCAGTGGCATAAACAAGAACCCCTGCTCCCAGTACAGTCCCTTGCCACAATACCCTGGTAAAAGTCTCCCTGGGAATCCAGAGTTTCTCTTACTGTATTCAGATGAGCATAAAGGAAAATTCACAAAACCAGTTCAGCTCTTGCTCTCAAAGTAGCAGAGATGAGTTTGGGTATTTTTTTTTTTTTACTATCACTACTTGATTCAGTAGTAAGCACCAACTTTCTGTCTGATAGGGGTTTAAGGGATTTTCCTCCCTCTTTCTCCTCTGCACTGACAAGCTTTTCTCATCACTTCTCCGCCAGGAAAAGAAGCAATGAAAGGGCTCCTGGAAGACAGAAGTGCTGAACTCAAGCGTGACCTCAAGCACTACTATTGCAATAGAAGGGATTTCCCTGTTATGATCCTTTTCCTCCCTTCTCGATGAATCACACCTCTTGCAGAATTATCTAATATTAAAAGACCTGGCAAATGATTGAGCTATTAAAGTCTGAATGTTACTATCCATAAATATTGTCATGATCATCCTCCTATGATAGAATATTATATGAGTACTGTCTTGACAACGAGTTTTACCTAATCAACCTCTGAAACACTTGGTGATGGTGTTCTGGACACTCTGAGGTCTTGGTTTAATTTAGCAAGCATGAGCTCCTCCTTCCTGAACAGTGAAAAGAAGTGAAATAATTAAAATAATTTACAGATACAGAGCTGAATGGGGCCTTGAGAGGTTTATTCTTCTTCCCAAGTACAACAAAGAATTGTTATTGATTGATGTGCGTGAAACCGATTACTTAAATACCTTCCAAAGATGGATATTCCACAGCTTCCCTAGACAGCCTGCTCCAGGGTTATACAAACTTCACCACTTACAAGGGTGGGGTTTTTTACCCTTATGCCTAACCAGAATCTAGGTAGCTGCAATTTAAAGTATTTCTTATCCTGTCCACAATGGCAGGGAGAGCTTCCCCCTTCCCTCAAGAGATCTAGATATGTATATATACATAAAAATATGTGTGTCTGTATATATATAGGTATGTGTGTGTATGTGTGTGTCTACACACACACTTCAAAGAAGAAAATTTTCCTTGCCCTTATATATATGTATATATGTTTATATTTTGTCAAATATAAACATTATATCATAAATGGTGGAATAAACTATGGGGTATAATTACAAGAAATTGGAGTAAATCAGAAAAGAGGAATGTATATTCATGCATTCTATAATTATTGATGTTGTTGATGTTTTTAATGTATTCCTATATTGCCTAGAAGATCCGGTTGACAAGACAGAACTTTATTTTGTGCTGTGCAAACTCAGATCAAATAAATTCCTGCCATCCTGCTCAGACCTGTATGATAAACATCAGCCTTAGCCACGTGCAATCAACTTTCAGTTTATCAGGGTGTAAATAGTAATTATGAATATTCAGATGTGCTCACCATTTAGAAAAACAAAAATAAGCTCTTGCCTTTTCAGGTTTTCCTGGGACTCAGCGTCTCTCTCATAGGCTCACAGCTAATACCTGCAGAAATATTAATCTCCTTACTCACACTTATTTTCCTTTCCTTCTTCCTGTGAGCGAAAACCAGAAGGGACTTGTTAATCCATTTGCTGCAGTTTCACGTAGAAAGCAGGGTATAAGTTCTTACTTCCTACCTTAGCTCCTCATTCCCACTCCACGGTAAAAATCTCCATCACTTCAAACACTCTCTGTAAAACTCACTGAGTGGCTGGGCTTCACATTACATGAGAGAAATGGCTTGGTTAAAAATAAATATAAATACATATATAGCTGTTTTCTAATCAGATCACTTCAGTAATCCAGTACCTCAGCCCACATAAGGGGACAGGGAAAAATGTCCAGGAGCAGGGAATGCCAAGATGCTGAAGGAAACATACACTGCGTAAACCACTCCACAGATGCTGCGCTAGTTATGCAAGTGATTGCTCAGGCCCAGGTCCCTCAGGCATCCAGCCCTCTGGATCTCAGTCATCCCTCAATTCTTAAGTGCAGAGCCTTCCTACCCAGCTACTACTTAGCAAGGCAGCAGAGAGGCTAGGGGAAAAAAAGGAAAAAAAAAGAAAGAGCTGTACTAAAAAAAAAAAAAATCACCCACAAAAATCTTTAAAAGAAATCTCTGCAAGGAGAGGGAAAAAAAAAAAAAAGAAGGGATTATTCTTTTTCCAGCCACATCCCTGACTTCTTTCTGAACAAAGGCAGAGAAAGAAGGTCGGCAGGCTGCACCGAGCCAGACACAGGCCCGTAAGCCCCGGGAAAGAGCCTGCTGCTACCTAACCACTGCGTGTGGTTGCTCGGTGGACGCTGGGGAACCAGCAGGAGCTCAGCATCTGTGAGTCCTCTTTTAAGACTGCCAGAAACTTTGTTGCATTGCATTTCATTTCTGGGTGCCTTCAGGTTGCAATCTTGATGGGCGAGGAACTGCCCTTTTTCCAGCATAAATCTCATCTATAAATCATATTTACAGGCCCTAAGTATTGTATTTTATTCAGTGAATTTTTCCATTGCACAGATTTTAGGACATGGTTTAAAGGTGTGAATTAATTGATTACAATCGTTAAATTTAATGATTCCTTCAAATTGCTAGGCGCAGCCAAGAGTTTACGAACACAGGCACTAAGATCCTCCTGACCTGATAACTTTAGTCCAAAGTTCTGTGCCTTGCCTACAACSACCTTATCTTGAGCAGGGCTGGATTAAAGCACATTAACATCTCCTGCCTAAAATACCAGCATATGGAGTTATGGGATTACATATCAGTCTAACCTCTAATTAAAGAAATGAAGTCACTTGTGGTTACTTACAATACAAAGCCAAAACTGTGAAGCAGATGCAACCTAAATGAAAAAAAAAAAACCAAAACAAAACAAAAAACAAACTTGCTTGGGTTTGAAAACAGTCTAGAAGAGCAATAGCTTCAAAGAGGACGGGCTCCCTTTCCATCCCGTTGGGATGTCAACTCCAGGGACGGTGGGCACCTACACCCTGAGGCTTCTCTGCGTGCACCGGGAGCCCAGCGGGCCCCTTGTCATGCTCGTCCGTGTGGACGAGGTAACGGCTCCTGGAGAAGTCTGAGCCTCTTGCTGCTGCTGCCACTGGTGCTCAGAGGGTGCCCGGGTACAGCCAGGGTGCAGCCGGGGTACAGCCAGGGTGCAGGGGGGTTACCCCCAGCTCTTGGCACGGCAGGGCAGGACTCGACCGGCTGCCGCTGCCGGTTCCCCAGCACACCTCCCCGCTGCCCGAGGGCCCTTTCACACCGCCGTGGTGGCGCCAGGGCGATGCCCTGCACGGGGGCACAGAGACGCCCCGGCCCCAGCGACTCGGGCCGCGGGCTGCCCTCCCCCGCGCCGGGGCGCCGCGGCGTCCCGCCGAGCACCGGGCCGGCATGGCTGCGGAGTGGGGCCTGCGGGACGGGATCGGCACCCCTTCCGGGGACGGAAAAAACGGAATAAGGCAGGAAAAAATGACAGCCCGGCTCCCGAAAAGCCCGCCGGTGAGTCACGCCGGGCGGACAGACGGCGGGGCTGCGCGGCGGCGGCGGGGGGCGCGCGGCGGGGCCGGGAGCGCGGCGGCGCCCCC
>JASVER010000029.1:1349529-1393905 GCA_030449065.1 Oceanodroma leucorhoa | reverse complement strand
GGCAGCAGCAGCTCCGGCGGGGAGGGGGCGGCGGCGGGAAGGGAGCCCTGGCTCGGCGGGGCTTGATGGCTGCTGAGCTCGGCTGCGTCCCACCGCCCCAGCCCTGCTGCTGAACAGGAGTTACCGGCAGGATCGACCGGAGGAGGAGCCCGCCGGCGGAGTGGTGAGCGCCGTTCCGGGCACGGGGAGGGGAGGCGGGCAGGGCATGGCGGGGCGGCGGACCCCCAAACCGGCTCCATCTGCCCCGTTGCAGGAGGGCGCCTGGGGGCAGCAGGCGGGTTTGGCCGCGGTCTTTGGTGGTTTTCCGCCCGGCACCGAGCAGTTAGCGCTCCGCGGGGGCTGTGCGCCGGTTCCCGGTTCGCGCGGGACATCTTTGGCCGGGGGGGTGAATTGTGCCGCCCGTTGACTGGCGGGACCCCGGCCCCCGCGGGTGCTCCGCGGGACGTACGGCGGGGAAACCGACCGGCGGGGGTTCGCTGGGCTTGCTTGTAGCGCTTGCCGCTGCTGGAAAAGTCGTCTGCTTTGAGCTCCTCCTATAAAGCTGGCAGGTGGCAATAGCGGCTGTCGTTTCCACCTGGCATACACATGCTGCCAGCAGACCAGTAAGTTAGGGAACTAGGCCGTGTAAACCAGTCCTGTGGTATATAAAACACCCTCAATCCTCGTCTTCTTCCTTGGTGAAGAGTGATAATACGGTTGGTTCTGTACCAAGCACTCAGACAAAGACCTAGGCATAGAAATCTGTGGGCGCTGAAGGTGCATGACGCGTGTTTATTTTAGTATTGTCTTAGCACTTTAGGGAAAAGAGTTTATTGCCATTTTTCAGATAGAGGACAGAAAATTAAAATAACTTTATGAAGCTACTGGCAGATCTCAGAACAGTATTCAGCTTTCTGGAGCCCAGCATCCTCAGTATTACATGTTCAGAAAGGATGCTGCCTCAGATAGCTATTTAATCATTGTTTACAGCTGTTCTTTTCTGAGAATTCCTAGTCATGACACATCAAAAGGTTAAAGTAGTATAGCTTAGAGTAAAGCACAGTACAGTATAAACTAATATAACTGTAGCTGAGCTTTCTGTTCTTTAAATCTCTAGCTTAGGTGGCTATTGAGTTCTGTTTGTTTCATCACATTGTTTTTGAAAAGAAGCATTGCTCAGCTTTTGCCTTGATTGACATTTATGACCGTAAATAGGATAGACAGTAATTTCCATGTGTGGAGCAGAAAATATGCCTGTAGAATATAATATTGAATAACATAGTTTCAGTGAATGCTTCTGTAAATTCAGTACTTTTTGTTACTTAAAGCTGGAAATAACCATTTCAAGGGTCCATGCCGGTAGTTCTTAATCATGTGACTTAGAATCATAGAATCATAGAATCATTAAGGTTGGAAAAGACCTTTAAGATCATCGAGTCCAACCATCAACCCAGTACCCATGCCCACTAAACCATGTCCCGAAGCGTCACATCTACACGTATTTTGAATGCCTCCAGGGATGGTGACTCCACCACTTCCCTGGGCAGCCTGTTCCAATGCCTGACTACCCTTTTGGTGAAGAAATTTTGCCTAATATCCAATCTAAACCTCCCCTGGAGCAACTTGAGGCCATTTCCTCTCGTCCTATCACTTGTTACTTGGGAGAAGAGACCAACACCTGCCTCTCTACAGCCTCCTTTCAGGTAGTTGTAGAGAATGATAAGGTCTCCCCTCAGCCTCTTCTTCTCCAGACTAAACAACCCAAGTTCCCTCAGCCACTCCTCATAAGACCTGATCTCCAGACCCTTCACCAGCCTTGTCGCCCTTCTCTGGACACGCTCCAGCACCTCAATGTCCTTCGTGTAGTGAGGGGCCCAAAACTGAACACAGTATTYGAGGTGCGGCCTCACCAGTGCCGAGTACAGGGGCACGATCACCTCCCTCCTTGTCTTTATTCATGTAAAAAAATCCCATTGACTCAATGGTTCTACTTACATAAGTAAGGAATTCAGAATTTTGGTCATCTCGGAGCAAAGTATAGCTGTGGTTGTTAAACAGATTAATAAGGGGTTGTTTATATTTCATTTCTTAAATCATCCACACATTTAAATGTAGGATTACATAAATAGCACATGTAAAACTATATTGGTGGGGTGAGTGGATCAGAAAATGTGTTATTTCCATCTTAAGGTTGTATGTTGGTAGGGGAATGATAAGAATATGCCATCTTTATTAGCTAAAGGAAAGCTTTTCTGCATGTTGCAAGATGTGACAGCTCTCAGCCCTGTCCCTAGTGCTCTTACAGAGGAAACACTGTGTGAATGACATTGCCTGGACTGAGCAGAAAGGACTTCACAGCATCTCGTGTTTCACCTGCCTCTATTTAGGACTTGATAGGACGTCTACTGAGTCTCTCGATCAGCTGGTTCTCGGAGAGGTTATAGGGGGCAGCTCTTAGCAGCAGGAGTTTGAGGTCCCCTCTTATCCTGGCAGGGTCCTCTCCAGCGCTCCGGCCGGGCAGCTGGAGGTGGATGTCGCCAATTGAAGTGTCTGGGTGAACAGGAGAGAGCAGGGGAAGGACGTGCTTAAGTCCTTCTGTGCAAGAGGGGTCTTCTGCCTCCGCAGACCTGGGAGTCCCTTCCCAGTCAGTCTGTCAGGTTGTAGTCCTTCTTCTTCTTTCTCTGGCCCTCCAGACTCCCATCTCCATGAGAAAACTTCCTAATAGTTGCATAAGCCAGTTTTCAGTTACTTCTTGTCTCCCTATACTTGGCAAGGTATATATCCAGACCTTGATATATACTTATGGCTTGATATTTGTCCCTACATTCATAATCACAATGACGGGCTCTCCTACTGTAGTCTAAACATGTTAGGCATGCATATCTTTATTTGTCTTAATAAAAAATTTTGCTTTGTTTTAAACAGAGCAGTAATGTACATGGACAGCATGGAGAGTCTCTCTGTGTAAAAACAGGTTGTTGTTGGTGGTGGTGTTGCTGTAGTGCACAGGAGTTTTGAGGGATGTGGTCCCTACGTTTGGCTCTAGCTAGCCACAAAGTATAGACAGTTTGAGGTTATGGGGTTTTTTTGTTCTTCCTGCTGTCGCCCATGAGGCCAGAGATACTGAAGAAAGGGATGCAGGGCAGCAAACATTACATGTCCCACTGTGGAAAAATATTGGGGTTTTTGAGCCAAGTGGAAATGCTTTTTCAGCTATGTTGACTTACCGCTGAGTAATAGTGGCACTGCAGTCTGCACCCCCACACATGGCACAAGCACCTCTGTGCTGTAGCTGTACCGCTCACAAAATATAAGGAACCTCAAGAAGAGTAACATAAGTGTCCTTGAGTACTTGCTCTGCTACAAATTCCTCATTTGCCATCTTCAGCTGCTGTAAGTATGAGACAGATACTAGCATGGCATGTAATTCTTGGGGCTCTTTTTGTCCTGTACAAAGCATCACTTCTCAGAATGTATGGGCTGTGGAAATCTGAAATGGTCATTATCTGCTTTTTTTGGCATGTCATCAAAACAAGTTTGAAACATGCTGAAAGTTCAGCAAGTTCATACGGGATTACACTGTGCAATTATCAATTAGTCAAGTTTCCAGGATAATTTTCCCTTCCCTTGATCTTGCCTTCTTTTATCCTTACTTTGATTTAAATGCCTTTTTTTTTTTTTTTTGGAACGATGATGCAATTTCCTTAGTTATGAATAAATTCTATTTAATATTTCAGTAAGTGATAGCAGTAAATGATTGGAATAAGCTGATCAGTGTCTATATCTGAGTAACGCAGAGAGCGTGATGGATATGAGCTTTAAAAACCATCATCTATATAAGGCTCAGTGGACTGCATCCACTCCATGCTCGTTTTAGGCAAAACTGCAGCCAGGATCCTGCCGCTGAAAGTGCAGTCTCAATCTCTGCAGAAGTGATAGCGCTGTGATGCAAGGACACTAACATGCCAATAAAAGGATCCTTTTTCATTTCAGATGTCTTCTAGAAACATGGCTGGCCAACATATCCTTCCTCAAGCTTTGTATCAGAGCAATATGCTGAAAGCCATGAAGATTAGAGAGAGGACACCTGAAGATCTGGTCAAACCCCCCAGTGGAATAATTCACCACTTCAGGACTATGCACAGATACACTATAGAAATGTTCAGAATGTGCCAGTTTTGTCCTCAGTTTCGGGAAACACTTCAGAAGGCCCTGACTGACCAGGCCACCCAGACTTCGCTGGAGCGCCAGAGGAAGCTCAACTGGTGCATGGAAGTTCGGAGACTTGTCCCTTTGAAGACTAATGGTAAGTTATGAGCAGGTCTTTGCAATTGCATTAAAGCGCCTTTATTAATAGCATCTGAGCTCACGTTACTGAAACAGAAGCGCACGGCTTTAAAAAAGTGGTGCCTTTTAATCTTAGTTTTTGTAAACTAAAATTCTTTCCACATGATGTACTGTCCTGAGGCTGTAGCAGTCCCGTGCCCATATCACGGTATTATGAATAGCCTGAAAATTTCACAGATATTTTCATAATATCAGTAACCTGTGGCACATCAGAGTAAAATACCAGGTGGGAACCTTGACTTGCAACCCATCGCCTTTCCATGAATCCAACTCTGCTATGTGTCGGGTGCCTTGTCGGAAGTGCCAAGCGGCCCTTAATGCCAGGCAAGAGGAGACTTCTCATGCTTTGGGTGACGGGGGTGCATTCCCGTGTATATATAGCAGAAGTTAATATCCTGCCATAAGCCCTGCCATTGTATCTGGCAGGCAAGATTCACTTGCTGATCCAGCTTTAACAGTGGTGCCAGTGGGAGCGTCCTGGATGTGGAGTCTCTGGGAGCCTGACCTCGCTGGCCCCAGAGTCAGCGCCCCACACCCAGCCGGCTCCCTCAGCCTCAGCTACCTGCTGGAGTTTGCCAGCTCTTGCCCTCCTCAGGGCTCACCAGTGTGAATGACAGGCATCTTCGCGCAACACAAAGTTTGCAGTGCCCCTTTCTTTCAAGGGTGAGTGCTGGTTTTAGCACTTGGCTTTTGAGTTACTTTGTATGTATTGCATCAAGTGCTGTAAACTAAAAGGTATAGCAGTAGTGCAAAGATTTCCTGGACATGTGTCCGCAGTCTTGAGCAGGAAACTTTTGCATGTGACTGTAAGAGTCGCTGGGCATTTCACATTCAGTGGAGGAAACATTTGGTAATGGCTATGACTTACGGTCATGCAGCTGCAAACTTGGACTGAGGGTTCCCTACAGCACAGATTGCCTTAAACCGGGAAGGTAGACTGGGACAGCGAAGACTCCAAGAACATGGGAAATACATATTCTTTGCTCAAGGAGCAGATGACACTGGTTATAGAAACACTGGGTGTGGTGGACCTGCAGCCTCACTGAAGTCCTTAACGTTATGTTCTGTGGATGCTTCTTTTCATATCTGTTTATATACACATTGCCCTTATCTTCCTAGTCCACATTCCTCCCATCCCAAGTTCTACCATACTTCTCAGTCAGATTGCACACAACTATGTTGTGCAAAAGCCATAAAAACAGAACCGCCATGTAGATGTCACTGCCATAATCCAGAAGAGCGTGATCCTAACGTGTGTCTCTGTAAGTGTCATAGAGGCACTGACCTTTTGGTGGGCTTTTGCACATGCGTAAAATTCTCGTGACTGTAATTAGGCTGTGCATGGAGATGGCATAGCCTTGAACTTCCAGAAGGACTGGGGTTGCAGCTAGGGCAGGCAGCACTTTGCAGATACTAGGAAGGTAACATCACTCCAAGTATTGCGTCTTCAAAACTTCACCCCAGGAGATACACTCTAACAGATTTACCAGGAAAATTGGTAACGTGCGTAATTTTTGCCCAGGGCAAGGAGCAATGGTTTTGGAATCCCCCATCTCCTGTTAGTATGAGTCCTGCAGGGGTTAATGCTGCCTGGACAGGCCCTTGTTGCTGACAAGACTGTATTCAATAACTGTGACCTCTTGCATTGTCTCATGACTATCAGCCAGTGTTACAAATAGGAACAATTTGTGGACTGGTGACTTAGATCCCATCCGTGAGCAGGCGTACCAATATACAAGATGCTGAAATATTAGGGCAGGTTGAGGGAGGGCAAAGCAAGGGCTCGGTTTGTGGTCCCCTGTGCCCCGTGCAGGCAATGAACTTGGCTTCAGTTCACTACTTCAGGGTCATTAAGTGCATGTGTAGAAGGAGTGGCTTTGGGAACCTGTGGTTTATGCAAAGTAGTCGCAGCGAGGGACCTTTGCAGGAGAGAGAAGGTAGACTGGACTGAAGGAGAGGATCCCTGAAAGAAGGGACAGAAGCCCTGTATTATCCCAGAAAATAACAGGGGCTTTTTTTCTCCCATATGGCATAAAGAATGCTTTAAAAAGCATTTAGCTGCTTAACCCATAGATGTGGGAGGAATATACTAGTTCTTTCAGCCAATGGTGGGCTTTCTTCAGAAAATTCTGGGTTTATTTTCTAATGAAGGTTTTAATTGTTGAAAACAGAAAGCATTTGCTATAGGATCCTTTAATGTATATTTTACCTAATATGTGCATGAGTTTGTGGAGTGTGGTTTTTTTTTTTTAATTAAAAAAAGCCCTTTTGAATCGCCACACATTTCTTTGCAGACATGCAAATGGAGGATAGAAGGAAAGCAGTAGGAGGTATAAAAATCGAAACTGTTTTTATTTTTTATTTTTTTTTAAATTAAAAATTCCAGCATCTATTGGCTGTAGAGATTTCACTTGTATAATGAATCGGCATTCATTCCAGCTCGCCCAGCCACACCCCCCGGGAAAGTCCGAGGGAGGCTTCGCTGCTCAGCCCTGCGCGCCGCAGAACAAAAAGTACAACTGTTGCTCAATTGCTAGTCAAACGGCGTGGGGGAATTCCAAGTGCTGTGTAAGGAATTTTGGGCAGCGCTTCTCAATAAAGAACTGAAAGTGAGGTCTCGGAGAGAGAGAGGAAAAAAAATAATCTTATCTTTGCTCTAGATTTTGCAAAGGGAAAATTTTAATGGAATTAATATTATCTTTCTTGGTCAGAAGGAAACCCAGTCGGTTTTTCTGTCTTATATGTTGTTCCCTGATTTTTTGAGCTCCAGTAAGCAGCCTGCAGACTTGAAGTAAGCTTTGCAAGACAACATTCAGAGACCAGAAGGCAATTGCAGGAACCTGATAGGCACTGAGTCCATAGCGATTTATGAAGTGCTAAGTAGATTTCAAATTATACCTTTTTCCAGGTTCTGGGGTCTGTTGTAGGTTTTTCTCTGCAGTTTCATAGAAAAAGTAAAAGTGTTAACAAATGGTGTACTTGAGCTCATAAGGCATGTGGCAAACTGGGTTTAAGTCTTTTGTGGGTGTTCTTTGGGTGAGGTTTTTTTCCACATGAGAAAAATTTAGTAGCTTTACCCTGGTTGATGTCCTCTATTCCAGGGAAATTGCTGTGGTTTCTTAGCATTCGGTGAATCTGTTTACCACGCTAGTAAACACCGGACCTAGTTTTGAATCTGAGGATATGACAATAATGATTCTTGATGTCTCCCTTTCAAGGGATACATCCCCTTTTGAAGAAGATGGCTAGAGATAGAATTTGAAACCCAGCCATAGGCATACTTTGTCACACCTTTTAATGAAGTTAGTTAACTCCTCTGATTCTTGGTTTCCTCCCCTCTGAAACTGCAGAACTTTGCTTTCCTTCCTACCTGTAGAGCAAAGAGGACTTTATCAATGCAAGGAGCGTGTCTAAATGAAAATTGAATCATTATGTTCTTCATTTATTTAGTTTTAATTTTGTATTTTAGAAAAACAACCCTCTAAATAAAACTTTTAACAGCATAGCATACTATCAGTTCTGAGAGGAAGGCCAAAGGTGTTCCTACAATTGCTTTACATAAATCACCTACTCTTCCCTTTTTGTCTCTTTTTTTTTTTTTTTTTAATTACAATTCTTCCATCAAGCACAGCCAAGTGCCAAGCCTTTCAATGCAGTGCTCGTCAGGGGACGTGAGGCTTGGTGTTACTATAGTATTTTCTTAGTGGTTTCCATTATCTCTACCCTGTGTCATCAGGCGTATATTTGTATAAACACTGATGAGGGAGATTTACACATTCTTTTGTAAATTTAAGTTGACTTTGTTGTGTTTAAAAGCTATTTCAACTGTATTTGACATTTGCACTTGACCCCAAAATTTAATTCATGATATCAGTCAAAGTTAAGTAAGAGAGATAAGGGTCAGGCTTCCCACCTGTCATGGTTTAACCTCAGCCAGCAGCTAAGCTCCACCCAGCCGCTCGCTCACTCCCCCCCCGTGGGATGGGGAAGAGAATCGGAAGGGCAAAAGTGAGAAAACTCATGGGTTGAGATAAAAACAGTTTAATAAGTAAAGCAAAAGCTGTGCACACAAACAAAGGAAAACAAGGAATTCCTTCACTACTTCCCATCGGCAGGCAGGTGTTCAGCCATCCCCAGGAAAGCAGGGCTCCATCACGCGTAACAGTTACTTGGGAAGACAAACGCCATCACTCCGAACGTCCCCCCTTCCTTCTTCTTCCCCCAGCTTTATATGCTGAGCATGACGTCATATGGTGTGGGACATCCCTTTGGTCAGTTGGGGTCAGCTGTCCCGGCTGTGTCCCCTCCCAGCTTCTTGTGCACCCCCAGCCCACTCGCTGGTGGGGTGGGGTGAGAAGCAGAAAAGGCCTTGACTCTGTGTAAGCACTGCTCAGCAGTAATGAAAACATCCCTGTATTATCTACACTGTTTTCAGCACAAATCCAAACCATAGCCCCATACTAGCTACTATGAAGAAAATTAACTCTACCCCAGCCAAAACCAGGACATTCTCCACCCCTTATTCCTTACCAGCACACCACCATTGCTGAGTGACAGCTTAACACCAACCGATGAAGGGAGAAAACCAGTAGAGAGGGGACTGGCTTCCTTTCTATCTCCGAGCAGAGAGCTCATAGCTGTGGTGTTCTTGTTAAAACCCTTCTGTCCAAAGCTTAGAGAGAAGTGCATAGGGAATATGGATACGCACAGCGTAATTCTACTTGTGGGGTTTTATTTAAGTAGCCATTTAAAAATAAAGTACTCTTTCTTTTTTGGCAGGTGACGGAAATTGCCTCATGCATGCTGCATCACAGTACATGTGGGGTATTGAAGATATCGACCTCGTCTTAAGAAAAACATTGTTTAGCACACTCAGGGAGATTGACACACGGAACTTCAAGCTCCGCTGGCAGCGGGAGGCTATTAAATCCCAGGAGTTTGTAGAAACGGGACTCCACTATGACACCCGGGTAAGGTGGCCTGAGGGAATCTTGCTGTTTTCTGAGTGCTCGTCAGCATTGCCTTGCTGATTTTGTTTGCTTTTTGGCTTCATGGATTCTGCCGTTAGTGGAGAGCAGAAATAGTCTTCCTTTGGAGGAAATGGGAAAATACTATTGTTTTGAGCACTGTTGTGCTGCAGTTGGTTTCTGACCTCCGTGTCTTTGAACCGTTGCTGATGGATGTTTCTTTCCTCAGAATTGGGAGGAGGAGTGGGAATATCTCATTGAAATGACCTCCCCAGAAACATCTGGGGCTCGAAACAGGCTTCCATATAATGCACTGGAAGAAATCCACATCTTCATCCTTGCTAACATCCTCAGAAGGCCAGTCATTGTCGTTGCAGGTTAGTTGCCCAGACAGTCATCTCACCGTGTTACTCTGTGCTTGTTAGTAATCTTACTTTGATAATTGTTGTTTTCAAGTGGATGCATTTCAGAATGGGGTGTTTTCAGCAATTGTTCTAAAATGCCCAGAATATGTTTTCTCTTGCCTGTAGCACATACTTATTTGTGTTTATTTGTGTTTTCTTTTTCTTCGTTATGCAGATAAAGTGGTGAGAAGTTTAGAGTCAGGCTCCAGTTTTGCTCCTCTGAATGTTGGTGGTATTTACTTGCCTCTCCTTTGGCCAGCTGAAGAATGCTACAGATACCCAATTGTGCTCGGCTATGACAATATGCATTTTACACCACTAGTGACTCTGAAGGACAGCGGGCCAGGTACTTTTCAAGTACCTTGTTTGGTATTCATGTAGCTTCTTCAATATCATCATGCTGATAAAGCATTTAAAATATAATCTGGTTTAGATTTGCATTTCAAAAGTTAAAATAAATGTAAAAGATTCCTTTGGAATATGTGCTTAAAATGTGAGCAGAAACAGTTTTGACTGTAAATCTGAATAGAAACTAAACATCGTCTTCAAAATGCGGGTTGAAAGTAGAGTACAACTCACCTGCTTGCAGGCTGGGATCAGTCAAAGGGTGGCCTGTGCTTCATTGTGTTCTGGCCTCCTTTCCATGTGCCATCATAAGAGAAGAAACTTTGAAGGACACGGTCTCACAGCGGTGTACCACTGCCTGGCAGGGATAATGACATATGCTTTGCCGGTTTTAGTGCATCTCTTCTGAATGGGTAGCAGTTCTCTAGGTTCAGGTTAGGGCATCATCCTGTGGAAAGGTATAACTAAGATCTACAATGCTGCCCACACTGAGAAGGAAATTGCTATAGGGACATGAAAATTCCCGTGGGATGGGGCTAGGTTTGAGGTGCAGACATGTCTGCCTCCTGCCCCAGTGGCACTGTTTAGAAACCAGTTGCTCTGGCCAGCCATTCTCCTCTCTCTCTGAAATTCAGCAGCAGTGGTGACATCTCTGTGTGCTGCATCTTGTGGTTACTCCTGCCTGGTATAGGCAGGAGTATGTGTATATGTATATATATTTATATATATGCTAACCCATCTTGTTTCCCCACAGAAATCCGGGCTGTCCCTCTGGTCACCAGTGAACGAGGCAGATTTGAGGACTTGAGCGTGCACTTTCTGACAGACACAGAGGAGAGGGAGAAAGAGCAGCTGCTAAAAGACTACTTGATAGTGATAGAAATTCCAGTGCAAGGCTGGGATCATGGTACAACTCATCTAATTAATGCTGCAAAGTGAGTGCCATTCCTGTTTCCTCAAAGTTATCTTGTTTACGGTGGTGGGAGAAGCCGGGCAGCCCAGTGTGTTCCTTTGGTCTTTCCTTCCTTCCATGGTAGCACACGTGTTTACCTTCTGCGGTATGAAATAATGGCATTACTGCTGACATGCTTTCAAGTGGTATGAGCTCAAGCCAGTCTCAAATTTAAAGGCAAAAATGTCTTTAGACTTAGCAGACTGAAACTAGTGTTTTAGAAGAGTAAACCCCATGGATTAGTTTCACTGACTTCTAGGTTACACAGGAGGGTGGCTGAAAAGTGGTTAAACCCAGGAACTAGTTAGATCGAACTCTTGTGCTTTATGTAAGGGCACATGGCATAAAGGGCAGTTGGTGTAATTCTGGCTGCCCGAGGGAGAGTACTTGGCGGTATGTTCTTAGCGCAGATGCCTTGACAGCCTGGGCTGCCGCGGTGCGGCAGTGGGCAGGAAGCTGTGGCTGGTGGAGGAACCGGCGTTTGCGCTTGTCCCCCTGACGGTTGAGCATCAGTAACGTGCAGGGGGCAGCTGGCAGCACCCCTCGGCTTCTCGCATTTAGGGGATGCTGGCAGCAGTGTCCGCCCAGCCCCTTCACGAAGGGGGAGGGAAGCGACTCCCTGTATACTCTGTCTTTGCTTCCATTACCGTGCAGGGAGGTATCATCTTTATGCTGTTGGGTGGTTCTAGTTTAGGAGCCTTGAAAATTGAGGTCCTCCTACCCAAAGGATAGATGCGTAAGCAAAGAGTAGCAATTGAGTGTCCCTAGTCCCACTGCACGGATGTGTTCTTGAGTGTTACGAGTAATGCGAGCTCCTCATCCTACCAACTGTGGCACGGTGAAGCTCCGGTGTGGGGTTTTCCCTGCGGTCGGGGGCAGAGTAGGGATGGTGCGATGGATGCTAGCATTACACCGCACTGAAGCCTCATAGTTTGTTTGAAGAATTCCGCTGGTAGATACAGACCCAACAGGGCAAAACCAGGAGCAGATTTCATGATAAACCGTATCGTGAAATGCTGAGCCCACTGTAGAGAAGGCTTGTTCTTAGCGTGGGCTGGTGAAGAGAGGGGTCTTCCACTCTAACCTCCGCTCAGCTGAGCACTGGTCTTCAGAGGACTTCAGGATTTGGGGGACTTTTCACTTCTGAGAGACTATCCATATTCTTCGTGCAAACAGCTCTCAAGACAGAAAACTCTGACCTAGAAGATCCTTTTAAGAATACTTCTGTTTAGCATCGTGTCAGACCATTTCTTTAGATGTGAAAGTCTCCATTTGACATTACTGAACACCTGCTTTTAAAATTATTTCCATTTACAGCAACAGTTTAACATCTTGGATCTTCTAGCTGAGTAATATGGATGTGCATTAAATCTACATTTCCTCCCCACATTGCTTTTATTTTACTCCACCCCCACCATCTGCCCTTTTCAACCACTGATGCAGTCTTCCTTTTTTGGCTGTCAGGTTAGATGAAGGCAACCTACCCAAAGAAATAAACCTTGTGGAAGATTACTTTCAACTGGTACAGCATGAGTACAAGAAGTGGCAGGAGAACGCTGAACCTGCTAGAAGAGAGACCTGCTCCAGGAACAGACAGGAACTGTCCCTTTCCCAGCTCTCCCTCTTACAGGTGAAATGCGAAACGCCGAATTGCCCTTTCTACATGTCTGTGAACACCCAGCCCTACTGCCATGAGTGCTTTGAGCGGAGGTCCCAGGGAAGCAAAGGAAGAAAGCAGACCTCCAAAGCAGCACCCGAGAAACTGAAGGCAGCTGGGTCGGGCTCCTCCCGTGGGGACGTTTGTGAACCTGGGGGATGGACGTCCGAAGGGCCTGTAACAGGGCCTCGCTCCGCACCTCCAACTGCTCCGAGCCTTTTCCTATACAGCGAGACCACGGCCATGAAATGCAGGACACCAGACTGCCCTTTTACATTGAACATGCAACACAATGGGCTTTGCGAACGCTGCTACAACTCCAGACAGCTTGGTCCTTGCAACAACTTGGATGACCGGAGACGTTTAGACTGTGCCACATGCAAGGTGTGCCGTCAGAAGGCYAACAGGACCTTCAATGGCATATGTAGCACTTGCTTCAAAAGGTCTACAGAGCGCTCCTCAAACGGCAGCCCTGCTTTCCTGCCCACGTGCCACCAGAGATCGACGTCTGACCCGTCCCAGATCTCGCAGAGTCTCCTCCAGCACTCCTGCCATCAGGCTCCCAACAGCCGTGGTGAGGAGCCCCCACCACCGGCACTGCCTCCCGAGGAGAAGAGGGGAGGTAACCTCTGCAGGAAACCTGGCTGCAAGTTTTTTGGGACATCGCAGAATGAGGGCTTTTGCACGCTGTGTTTCTTTGAGTACAGGGAAAACCACGGTAAGTGGAGATGGCGTGAGCTTTGGCACACTTTGGCTGCAGGTTGGCCTCCTCGAGCTATGAAGCTCTGCATGCTCTGGGTCCTAAAAGGGCAGGGGGTGACGGAAACGGTGTAGAGCAGAAGCAGCAGTCTGAAGAGAAGGTGGTTTTTTGGCCGTTATCATCCCGTAAAGGGGCACGTGGTAACAGTAGGGGAAATCTGTGAAATCTCTTGTAAAACTTCCCGTCGGCTTGCATGGAAGCAAAACTAGCTCAAGAGGGAGTGGGTTTGATCCCTCCCCACCGTCCGCTGCAGTCATGGTTTGATATGAATTTTCTTCACAGGTAGACAAGTTGTAGGAGTCGGTGAGGGAAATGATTGTACTGATGCTACTGAAAACCAGTTATGTTAGCAAGACTTTTAAAAAGTTTGGGATGGATTTGAAGATCCGTTTCCATTCTGGGTGTAACAGGTGTAACTGTATACTCTGGAGTAACTACTGACGTCACCTTGATAAGCAGAGCAAGTAGAAGTTGACTGTAGACAATGTGCTTCTATTTTGGAGTAACTTAGGAGTGTATTGTCATAATCTACCTTGAAAATCTTTTGCATGTGCACACGTGTGTGCATGTGTGTTTAAAGGCAGGCCTTCAAAAAGGTAATAGTCTGTGAATAAATCACAGCATGAAATCTTCATCTTTCATGCTACTGCGCTGTACACAGGCAAAGAGCCCTTGGGTATAGAGGGTGAAAGGCACATGTAAGAGAATTATTGCTTATCTCTTAAGACTGTTTCATTGCTGACAAGTGTGCCAATGCTGCGCTTTCCCCATACTTTCAAATTAGGGAACTTCTATGCCAGCTTGCAATAACTTATTTTCCAGCATTGTTCACAATGAAAATTTTTTCCTTCTGATTGTGGAATATATAAGATTGCTTCATGAGACTAAAAAGCGTAAGGCATTTTTTCCCATTAAGCTCTGTGCCGCTGTACTTCCATTACCTGATGTGCCTGAAATGGGGGAGGCCGAGAGGGAAGTGTTGGGGTAGATCACAGATGACATGCTGAAGCCAAAGGTGAAATTCCTCTTGACTTCAATGGGATCTATTTTTCCCATTGAGGGCAAGTTTTTGCCAAATCAGCTATTTCAACAACTTCTGATATGAAAATCAGGTTGTATTAGCTCCCTTATTTATGTAACATGGAGGAAAGCACATCAGCTGAGGGGTCTCAGGATTGTTGAGGCTAGTAGATTTTTTTTTTTTTTTTTTTAAACTGTGGAGATTTTCATAGTTGCTTTGGGTCATGAGATCTATTGGGCCCATTCAAACTCCTCCTGTCCTTACTTTGCATTACAGACAGCGTTTTGCTACGCCACCAGAGGAGATCTCAGAGGAAGTCCTCGGCAGCGGGTGAGCCAGGGACCTCAGCTGCCGTCTTCCGTAACACTGTGTCCTGCCAGCGACGTGACTGTGGCACCCTGGGCAGCACGATGCTCGAAGGGTACTGCCAGAACTGCTTCATTAAAGCCCAGAACCAGCGATTTCAGGAAGCAAGGAGGATGGAAGAACAGCTGGTGAGACAGCCAGAAGTAAGTGTGAACTTCTCAAAATCTTCCTCTTATTTAGCGCTGCACATTTTTCTCGTGTGAACAACTCAGGATGCGTATTAGAAAATCCTCAAACGACTGCATCCTAAGTATTATGGAAAGACAAGTGTAGAGTATCTCATCATTTTTTCCTGCTGCAACTGAGCAGCACTCCTAAAAGTCATTCTCAGTTTAGGGTTATCATGGCCGTGTTCAGTTTTACCGCAGCTGGGATTTCACCAGCAATTTCGGTGGAAGCAATTGGACCAAGAGTTGGTTTGTTTGCTGATCAGGGAGAGATTTTCATTCCTACCCTTAGAGCTATGCAACTGCATCAAGGGATTTAATCTGCTTCATGTTGCCTTTTTCATTGAGCCCATTACAGATTTTCTTTGTTCCAGATTTTTTTTTTTATTTGGTTTGTTTTGACCCTTTTAGAATTGAGAGTTACCAAAGATAAAAAACATTTTTTTTTCTAAGAAAATTTGTTATTTTCTTTGGTGAAGCCCGACTTGGCTCTTGGTATTGTACTTTTCAGAAGAAGCATGGGTCTGCAACAACCCCCAGCGTTTACCTATACAAACCATTAGCAGAGTTGAAAGTAAATGAAAAGAAAGCCGCTTGTGCTGCCAGCACAGCAACTGACAGTGTGTTTTAACGTTTTTCAAGAGAACGGGACAGCACAGAGACGTGCAGCGAGCAGCGTTGAGTAGCCAGAAGAGACAGTGTGCTGTGGCTTCGTGTAGAAACAACCTGGCCTGCAGAAGCGGTGACTTGTGCCAGGAGTGCCAGTGCCTCGGCCAGCTCGCGCCGTCGGGGAGTGCCAGGGACCCGGCTGCAGAGGAGCCCCCGAAGCAACGCTGCCGAGCCCCTGCTTGTGATCACTATGGCAATGCCAAGTGCAACGGCTACTGCAACGAATGCTACCAGTTCAAACAGATCTATGGCTAGCGGAGGGGAGGAGTTGGTAAAGAACAAGAAAGCGATACCAGCTACTTCCTTCACTGAAATGGTGCTATGTCCAAAACACTTAACAGTCCTGGGAGTGGGAGTGTGGAGGAAAATATAAGCTGTATGCTTCTGTTCGTGTTTATTCCCAAGAATGGGAATAAATGTCTACTTCCTGTAAACACTGTATACAGGGACAACTGCAGGTTGCCTTCTGCACAGAGCTGTCATTCATGATTAAGCTCCTACAATGCTATATTTAATTCTTGGACTTCCCAGGAGGAAGTGTGAAGCATCTGTGAAGCACGAATCCAAAGAACTTCCCAGTTCTGCCTCTTCCTCAATACTAGAATCTTTTTCTAGTTATTAAAAAACAGTTTTTAAAAAGAAAAAAAAWTAAATAACTCTTTACTTATTTTGGTTAAATTTTATATATTTTGTGAACCTTAATGTGAACATATGTTTTATTAAAATATTTATATTATTTGAAACAATGCAACTTGAAATTTGCACAGCTAGGTTTTTTTTTACATATATTTACTCTTGTGTTGAAAGTTACAAACTTAAATGTATAACTGAAAAACGTTCTCTGATATAAAGAAATAAATTATTAAAGGATTGAATTTGCTATTTTATACTGATGAGAGAGAGCACAGTTGAGCATGGGACACCCCCTGAAGAAAGCATTTCTGTTCAGGACCACCATTCAGCATGTTACCAAGCGCTCCCTGGTTCAGATGATGTAGCTACGTGCTTTGAAGAGGTGATAACTTGCTGCAAGTCTCTGCATACTCCCACCTTATGTCATTGTCCTCTCAGGAAGAGCTCTTGGTACTGCGGGAGACCCACGCAGTCAGTGTGCATAAGGAGTTGGCTCCTGTGGGTGCAGAGTATCTTCAGTCCCCAGAACTATGGATGTGGGAAAGTAAGAATGATCAGGACCAGACTGCAAGAGAAGCTAAGCTTAGACTGACTTGACTTTGCTTCATTCATCCATCAGTTATGCAAGGGATTCCCAACCGATGTTGCTTGAGTGCCACCTTGCGAGGTGGTGGTGGTGGCAGCACGTGATCCCCGCCTCTGCCCAGCCATGCGTGCAGCTCCGAAGGCACAGGCCAGCCCTCACCAGGGGCAGCCGGGAAGCCCCTCATCTTTTGGTCTTGGCTTCTGGGTTGCTTGATAGCTCCTGAAAAGCAAGTTGCCAACTGCTACTTGAAAAAGTACTTGAAAGTGGTGTTTTCTTCTCATCCCAAGTTCAGCCTAACCCAGCCCCACTGCCAGGGGATTTCTGTGCTGTAACGCTCCCTCAGTTATGCCTGTATCAGCACTCAGGTGCTTCAGACCTCTGCCTCGACAGGCAATACTGTACACTACCATGGCTTCTTGGTGTTGCCCGTGACCTGAAGGGAAAAAAACGAGTCAGGGCTGCAAATGTCCCTGTGCAGTCAGGAAAGAGGACCCTTTCCTAAGAGGCTGACCTCTCCAGATCAGCTGCTCTCTATCCTGGTTAACTCTTTAATCCCTTCCGGCTGTTCAGGAGCACACCTCAGCATATGCTTCAGTGCTCTCCCAATTGAAACCATGTAGATACTAAGTTCCTGAGTACTCTTGCCACAGGTTAGCTAGTCCTTGTAATTCACTCAGCTCTCTAGCCCATGTTCCCGGATGCCTGTCCACCTTCCTCACACCCACTGCTCTCCTTACAGTTTAGCCCAGCTCCTTCTGGACCCATATACCCCTCCTTTCAGAGCACACAACCTAGAAGTCAGCCTACTCCCCCCAGAGCAGAGCCTGCTGGATCTACCAACCCCATCTATACAGCATACTCCTCTTTTTCAAAATCTGACTCTCTGTTTATCCATACCCTCCTTCCCCTTTCTTTACAACTCGTGCAACTCACATGCCCGCCCAATTCATCAAACTTCTGCACCAGGCAGACACCTCCGTGCTGAAAGAGCGGCCAAAGACTGGGAGGGATGTCTCCACCAGGAGATGAAGGCAGCTCATGGCATCCAGCCTCGGCAGCCATCAGCCCCTGCACGCTGAAAAGGCAGAGCCTCCATCATGACGCCTTCAATGTCAGGAGGCTGGTTAACTCCAGTTGCTGTTAACTGCAACTTCTGCGCAGAGGAAGGATTTCAGATGAAATGCACCAGATCCCACTGATTTTTCTCTGCTGCTTTCGGGGCCCATTACTCATAACCCTAAAGTCACATGAGGCTTGTCTCATTCTGAAGCTCCTATGTAAATGAGTGCCCAGCCTGTCTCTTGTGATTTGCTTGTGTGGGAAAATTAAAGCCAGTAGGGCCTTTTTTTTAAAATACTCTGGTATTTCCCTAATGTCCTTAGGGGATTTTGACCCTCTGATACTTTTTACCCTTTTCCCAGACACCTCTTCAAGTTCATGTATTTTTTTCCTTCCTGTTCTGCAAGAGAGAACTTTTATTTGGATTCTCCCTTTTGTGACCACTTCTGGAAGTCTGTTTGCTAAGATGCAAATCTTTCATAGCCAGAGATTCTTTTTTTAGTAAAAAGGCAAAACTAATATGAAACAATTCGCTTAATGACTACTTGCATTGCACTGGAATTCCTTCTAATACAGTGCAGGAAGGGATTGCTGTGCAGGCTGTGCTTACACATTCATTTTGTTTGGGGAAGGGATACTTTCAGATTCTTACCATAATTCCTGACTAGGAAGACGGATGATCTGAATATTATCTATGGGATAATATTATCTATTCTCAGGGATCTAACCACTATATTAATAAATAACTTATGATACAGAAAAGAAGAAAGCACTTACTAAATTTTTAGCATAGAGAGAATGTCAATTTATCTTTTGACACTTCGGTGCTCTGCTCAGCAAGCCCTTGGTGTGATCTGAAGTACTAGGCCACTGAACAGGGCTGGGAGCACCAAGCAGCACGTACTCTATTAGATCAAAACACATCAAGCTACTGACCTAAGCGTTTATCCCAGGAGCCCCGGGCAGGACTCAGTGTGGGCGGCGGTTTGCAGGGAAAGCAAGAACGGAGAGTCCCTGCTGGTACAGTCTTAGGCGCAGGCTGCGGTGTTCTACATGTACACAGAAGGTAAGGCAYCCTATTTACGGCCTCTGAGCCATCTGCCCATCCTTTCTTCCTGCACTTGTTTGGCCCCATCCCCATCCTGCACAGCACTCCCCCTCACCCAGCAGAGTGGAAGAGAAGAGCTACCTGCAGCTGCTGGGGACCCGCAGTCTGCAGTGCTACTCCTTCGCTGCGGGCAGACCTCATGGACAAACGGTGTCTCTCTGAGGTAGTTACCGAGAAGTGGTTATTTAAGTAAGGATGTCTTATTTGATTAGCCATTCATGAGTTGCTTGCCATGCAACTTGGTGTACCATTTCCAGCTGACCCACTGACGGCCTGGAGAAAGCAGGAGTGCAATAAATGGAAATGAAAAACATTTGTCTGAGTTAGTGTAAATGTAGGAGTGGCTTCATATCCACTTTTTATGTGCTTCGTTGAATCGCAAGTGATGTAGCCATTTTGCCAGCTGTCTTTCATCCTGATGCTCCTGCACATGCTACAGACTGTCCTAATCTATACCACCCCATTCCTCAGAAGTGTCTAAAGTCAGTTAAATCATCCATATCTGGCAGCTATGACCTTTACACTGACAGTGATAGGCATAGGAGAAAAGGTCGTTCAGTGATTAGGATACACACACAAAAAAGAACCCCATCATGAGACCAAAGCTCTTGGGATATGCTAAGGTGTCTTCCTCACCTGGGACTGGGATACTTGACTCTAAGCTCCTCTTCTGAACAGGCACAGCAGGGACTTTTAAGCTGCTATGTCAAGGAGGTAGTCCACCTACCTCTGAAAAAAAATCTTAACCCCTAGATTAAAAATAATCTTAATCCCTAACTGTGTTTAGGAGGCAATGAGTGGGCAGGGATATCTAGTAGGGCCAGACCTGGTAGTTCAGATGCCCAGGACGATGCTTTGTTGGAGAGTCCTGCTGAGACTGGCACCAGGAAGGCCTCTGAGCACCTCTGCTGTGGTGTGGGAATGGGGACGCAGATTCATCAGCGAGATCCTCAGTACCTGGGGATTTTACTGACAGAGGGGCTGAAAGACTTCAGGCAGTATTTGAGGGGGCCTGTGAAGATTTCAGTAGCATCGAGATGTTGGATATAAGTGTTTTGGATATAAATCTCCAAAAATTCATGCTGAGCATAACTGTGCGCTTGGGGCCATGAGGCCACAGTGCATGACATTAGCTTGTGCATTCAGTCTGTGCAAAATAAGTGGTTCAGCACAGTGATATGATGCATATTTTGTTCAGGTGAGAGCCACGAGGGAGCGGTGACTGCATAATTTTATCCTGCATGCTTGAGTAGGACACTATAGTGTAATATGTACAGCACCGAAATAGAAAACCACARCAATGAACAGTTACAATTTCAGTTTATATTAAACTGCCAAGGCCCCTTAAAATCTGGAGTTAGAAGTACAGACACCTTTATATCCGAGTGCTCCATTTCTCAGGTGCTCACGTTTCACATGAAGTGCAGCAAACCTGTCGCTCCTGGGAGCAGATCCAATGCGCTAACGTAAACTTCAGTCATTTCTGTGCTGATGCTTTCTCCACATCGGTGATAAATACTGATAGCATCAACCCTTGCCTGGTTCAGAAGGGTTGTCCTAGTTGCATAGGAAGAAAGACAAAATGCTTGGAAGTGGTTTAATTGAGCTGCTACTTTGTTAACTCCCCTTTCCTTGACCATCCATGGTTATTTTGGAGAAGACTGCCACTAGCTCTTACAAGGGTTATTCCTCTAGCTCTTATATTTAGTAGGACACATTCTAGCTCTTATATTTAGTAGGACAGTCACGGCTCCTGTATGAGCATTATCACTTCCCAACCTGCAGCCAAGCCGACTTGGTCAGTTCCCCCGCGGTCCGGCAGCTGACCGCTGCTGCCGGCTGGCTGGAGCCGTGGCTACCCTCCCGCTGCCTCCCGGGCAGCCCAGCACCCCCTGCAAAGGGCTCTCGCAGCCCTTTTACACCAAACAGCTGCTGTAGGAAACCTAGTCAGCTCGGTGTGATTGCGTCTCCATTCGTCAAGATAAATGTCTATTGAAAAGAAGTCTGTATATATACATATATAGATATATATTTAAAAAAAMCCCAACTATTTAATGTCTGTCAAACAGAAACCTAAAATAAGAGCAGGTAATTTTGCTTGGGAGTTTTATGATGACTTCTTTTTGTACTAATGTTAATTTTCAAAAAACTCCCTGTATCTAATATTGAAAGACAGCCTACAGCATGCTATCCAGACTACCCCCTCCTCCAGCCTCGCTAAAGTGAATAATATTACGTATGTAACCTCTCCCCCCTCCCACCACCCCCTATCTCTGACAGCAATGGTTCTCTTTGTTATTGATTCGGCTTTTTTTTTCTCCCTCACGCCCTTGTTTTTGGTTCAACTTTAGTACACATCCGTGGTGTTGGGCAGGAAGTCAGATTTCCCCTGGTGAATTACTTGATGGGGGAAACTTAGGTTTTGCTCTCTGGTTATGGCTCCATGTCAAGGGATTCATATGAGCTCATACGAATGCACATCGTGAGTTAGTCCAATTCCCAGCCAGTACTGTTTTTTTTTAAAAAATGACTGTTCGGTAGTGCATCACAAGAAGGGGTCAAAATCCCCTTCWCATTTACAATGTAAAGCAAAGCCAGCAAGCTGGGGATCTGCTCTGAGGAACGCAGGTCTGTGCAGTGGTTTGCGCTTTGAAACCAATGCTTTTCTTACTGACYGCTCTCAGATATGCTGCTGAGTACTGTGGGGCAAAATCTGGTCACGGCATGAAGTATTACGTACCGTGAGATAACCCGGTCAGAATTCCCACTTACTAACATTACTTGTTGCAGGACTCGTTTCGTTTCCTGTTGCCTGACGTTGGTGACAGAAGAGTGCACGCTGCAGTGATGCCTGGTAAACATCTTACTGCAAACTCCAGTAACCTTTATATTGGTGTAAACCTTTAATAATTTGATTGGCTTCAGCAACTTTACTCCAGGTATGCTGTAGGATAATTAGGATGGGGATTTGGCCAGCTATCTTACAAAAACATTCTCTCACTTCCTTTTATACGTTCTAGAGTGAAAAGATGCACCTTAAATTGCTTCTGTTGCAATCCTTATGCCACAAAGACATGCCTATCTGAGCAGACCTCGTTGTTCAGACCTCATTTAAATATATGCACGTCTTGCACTGCTTGCTGGTTACAGTTTAATGGTAATTAGGTGTCTTAGCTTTTGCTGTGGTCCTTAACGCACAACCACTTAAAAGGCAAGAAAAGTAGCCGAACTGATATTTCAGCATGATAGGTTATAGCTTATTTAGCCTGGCACTGATTACCTGCAATGAGGACAAGACTTACTTCTACTGGAGGGAAGAGATCACATTATTTTTCATTTATGTGTTATTAGTGCACAGTCTAACAGAAAAGGATGATGTTGCATGGCTTTTTCACAATCATGTGCATGTCTAGACCAACCTACATTTGCCTAAAAGAAAAAATTCATTATTTCCAGAGACTTTTTTTAAAAAAGGGAAGTTTGGATGGTGGTGATAGAGCAAAGAATGATGACCCCTGGCAGAGCTGTTCTCTGAAGGCTGGCGCCAGGTCAGGTGCTTGGAGATAGGAAAGCCTCCGGTGCTTGCCGGTGCTCCTGTGCATTTGAGTCATATCAGTAGTGTGCACCATTAAAGGTCAAAATGCATTACTCAGACCAGACATGTAGCTCAGGCCCTGTCAAGCCCGGCCAAACCTGAGTCTACGTGAATGTCAAATTTAACACATTCATCACCAGCATTTTCTTCCTCTCACTTTTTTTTGGGGGCACTAAGCAGGGAAGACCTATTAAGGCAGAATTTCCTATCATCAGACTTTCATTATTTAATTAACTGACTTTCAGTTCAGACAGTTTGCTGTTGCATCAGACCTTTAAGCTTTGCTCATCTCCCCTGCACTGGGGCTACATCACATTTCCACTCTGGGCTCTGCTATGCACTCAGTCCTCCTCAGAGTGGTAAGATTTTTTCTGAGGATTTGGGTTTTTCATGTACACGTTTTAAGTTGAAAAACACACATGTGTTTTTCATGCACATTGTAAGTTGACTATAACCACAATGTCATCTACAATGTTGAGTTACCTCACTGTTACTGATTCAGGCTCACTTTCCTCTCCCAGAAGAGAAACCTGCCAACAGCTGTGACCAAGAACAAGCTGGTCTTTAATGTGCAGAGCTTTGTTATACTTCCCACTGTGCGGCTATACGTTCACTGATATAAGTGTCTACATGTGCTGTAGATGGCACCGCATTTCCAGCTTCAACYAACTCTCCAAGGTACCTGTGGTTTCATTTTGCACCACAGCAAGGTSGTTGTGTCTGCACAACCTGCATGGGTGTCTGAAACACTGCATGTCTCTGCACAAGCTACCTCTGCCTGAGGGTAGGAAGGCTCTGCAGAGGGATCTGGACAGGCTGGGTGGATGGGCCGAGGCCAACTGTATGAGGTTCAACAAGACCAAGTGCTGGTTCCTACACTTGGGTCACAACAACCCCATGCAACACTACAGGCTTGGGGAAGAGTGGCTGGAAAGCTGCCCAGCGGAAAAGGACCTGGGGGTGCTGGTTGACAGCCGGCTGAACATGAGTCGGCAGTGTGCCCAGGTGGCCAAGAAGGCCAACAGCATCCTGGCTTGTCTCAGAAATAGTGTGGTCAGCAGGACTAGGGAGGTGATTGTGCCCCTGTACTTGGCACTGGTGAGGCCGCACCTCGAATACTGTGTTTAGTTTTGGGCCCCTCACTACAAGGACATTGAGGTGCTGGAGCGTGTCCAGAGAAGGGCGACRAGGCTGGTGAAGGGTCTGGAGAACAAGTCTTATGAGGAGTGGCTGAGGGAACTGGGTTTGTTTAGTCTGGAGAAAAGGAGGCTGAGGGGAGACCTTATCGCTCTCTGCAACTACCTGGAAGGAGGCTGTAGCGAGGTGGGTGTTGGTCTCTTCTCCCAAATAACTAGTGATAGGACAAGAGGAAATGGCCTCAAGTTGCTCCAGGGGAGGTTTAGATTGGATATTAGGCAAAATTTCTTCACCAAAAGGGTTGACAAGCATTGGAACAGGCTGCCCAAGGAAGTGGTGGAGTCACCATCCCTGGAAGCGTTCAAAAAAAGTGTAGATGTGGCACTTTGGGATATGGTTTAGTGGGCATGGTGGTGTTGGGTTGACGTTGGACTTGATGATCTTAGAAGTCTTTTCCAAGCTTAATGATTCTGTGATTCCAAGGCTTCTRCCTCACTGTTACCCCACCCTCACGCCGGCTCCCGGGTTGGGCACATTCCTCCGCTCCCCAAGGCTTTGGAGAAAGTGAGGGTCACAAGCGTGGCTTGCTGAAAATTTCCAGTGCCTAACGCTCCTCCTTTATGCTTGCCTTCTTCATCTTGCAGATGGCTTCATYTGTAGAAATGCAGAAGTCCGGCTGCGGTCTGCAAAGGGCTGAACTTCTAAATTTCACAGTATTTACTCTTTTGAGTTAAAAACCGCTTCCTATTTGGAAATATCTTCGAATTAAGCTCTCATCAAAGTCCAGCAGGAACTATAGCAGTCATGGGTAGGTTTTATCTCTTTTTTTCTTCTCTACAATGAAGGTCCAGCCTGTAATAATATCATCTGCAGTATAGSTGCTGGAGCTGTGTTTGTGCCTAACCTCTTTTTGTTAACATGCTCTTTCTGTTATATTTCAGGGTGTAACTAAATATTTTCAGTTCTAGGGAATGTGTAGCTAGATCATGCAGATTGTGACTTATTTTTGTCCAGTTAAAAAGCGATAAGATATTTAAAAATACTTGCTAATGCATAAGATATTGAATAAATCTCTGTTTTAATACTGCAATGATGAAAATACCATCAGCAGATAAAATTAACCCAGTAAAGCCTATAATAAATGGAAAATAGTCATAGGACATCACAAAGGTCAGCAAAACCTGGAGATGATAACTTTATAGGTATGTGGAGCCAGTAAGTGTTTAATCTATAAACTCTCTTGTTTTGAGCTGGGAGAAGCAGAGACAAGTAGACACACGAAAAAGTACAAACAAGTTCTTTATTCTGAAACTGCATTAGAGCACTCTAAAGATAGCATCAAGGACTGCGTGGAAATCCCCTGGATACGTTTTGTAACTTTTTCCTGTGAATCTCAGGATAGCAAATACGAGAGGCGAGGGTAAGTGGATGACCACAGCTGGTGTAGGCTGCATTTTGGTATTCCGCTTTTGCGGTGCAGACACCCACGGTGGAATTCGTCTCCGTTGCCTTTCTCTCCCCTGACTACAAGGAGTGTCCAGATGACTAGTCCAGATGTAGATGTTTACACTGTAAAGGTGACACATTTGATGAGATGAATCTCACAACCCATTTCTAAGGTGAWGTTTCCTCTCGGAGAAAGTTAGAAAATCAGGGCAATACGCAGATTGGCTTTTACTTCATAGCTTCCTGACTAATCAGTTTGATGCTGGGCAAACCACAGAGACACTCAAAACTTATGGTGACCAGTGCTTCCTGAAATCAATGGGTGTTAGGCATTTAAATGTCTTGCATATCTGGGGTAATTAACCTCTCACTTCTTCCATTTATATATTCGTTCTGAGTGAAATTGGAGAAATAACACTCACTTAACTCTCCTCAGTATGAGATTAAATTCATTGATGATTACAGTGTACACTGACATCCTGAGGTGAAAGTTCCGATACATAAATAACAATACTTCATATTTCTATCGGCACTGAGGACATACTCACTCCCCACTAACAACATAACTTTGGGATCAGCTGAGTCTCATCTTTTGAGACTCCTCTTTCATTTTTCCAAAGTCACTTTGTCTTGTTTTCTTTCAGGTACTCCATGGGATATAGCGGAATCAAAATGAAACTTGCCCAAAGGGAGCATTTCCAGGGAAGTGGTGGAGTCACCATCCCTGGAGGCRTTCAAAAAAYGTGTGGATGTGGCGCTTTGGGATATGGTTTAGTGGGTGTGGATGCTGGGTTGATGGTTGGACTTGATGATCTTAAAGGTCTTTTCCAACCTTAATGATTCTATGATTCTATGTGGAACCAGATGCATGTCTCTGCACTAAACAACAGCTAAAGACTAAACTCACTTCATTACCATTTCCTTGGTTATTTTGCCAGTGTTCTCGAAATGTATTTGCATTCTCAAATAATTCCCAGTTCAGGCCCAATATGTTCCCAGTGTAGAAAATCAGAGCAAATGCAGTTATATCAGGGCAGGGCTGTGTGGACTAAGTGTTATCAGCAAGATACTTGGCATTGTTGCCAAAGGCAATAAATATATCCTCCACTTGCAGTAATAATGCATTCAAGAAAACATGGTTTTCCTTTGTAGACAATGGAATTGCATCAAAGAACTACCTGGCTCCATCATCGATTTCTCTTTCTAACAAAGCAAAAGATCTGAAATGTTGTCAAAGGACAAGGAAAAGTACTGGGGCCACAATTCTCTGTACACCGCTTGCAGTTGGCTGCAGATCAGTATGTTTAGCTTCTATGAATCATAACACAGTTGAGATGTACCAGGGAATTCACATCCGGCTTACACAATGATTAATGTTATAAATTGGGGGAAATAGTTGACCCACTAGTTTACTCTGAGGTTTTCAAGGTTATCAAGGGAGATGAGAATAAACCACTGTGGCATGAACAAGGAAGTTAAGTGAGAAGTTCATCTAGCTGGCTTTTATCTATTTCTGCAGTGACTTATTGCCATAATCAAGGGATAAACACCCTCTTTGCAGTGGAAAAATATTCATAATAAAGATAAAATTGTGATCTCAGTGAGACCTGGGAAGTACCGGTAAAAAGACTTAGAATTACTAGCATGGAAAAAAATCTCAGCAATGAGAAACACAGGGGCAAGAATCACTTCTTCTCCTAGCTTGCTTATACATCCACGAATTTCATCATTCCCTTTTACCCCTTTAATGAACTGTGAACTCATATTGAGCTATTTGCCCACTGTGCCCCCTATGGTCTCTGTTGTTCTGGGGATATAATACCCCACCTTGTATTTGCCTGTATTAAAGTGCATTTGTTTCAGTGGGTCTAGTTTGCTAATCCCTCTATTTCACACTGTCTGACTCCTCTCTCTCCTCTGTTTTTACTGTTTTCCCAGTCTTCCTGTCATCTTTGGTTTTTATCAGTACTGACTTCCTGGCCAGAGATAAAAATGTGGAATGAGATCAAATCTGGCACTGATCTCTGCAGAAAATAACTAGAGAAGTCGTGTGCTGAAGATTTCTTATTGCTAACCTATTAGTAATTCTGCCAGGGCGTCAGTTCTCAGTTTAATGGGCATGGGGTTTTTGTCAGTAAAGTTGCTAGATTTTTCTGTCCAAATGTTGTACAATACCAAACAAATACCTCACAAAAGTCTACATAATTGCTTTTATCAACCAGGCTAGTAATTGACATCAGCAAAGCATGATATCGGGTTTATTTAAGAAGCTTTGTTTTCTAATAATTAACATAGAATGACATTGGTTGTTTTCCTCCTTCAAGCAACTGTTGTAGGATTTGTGGGTCTAAGTTGCGTTCAGAAAGAAGTGATGTTATTYACTTGCATCACATAAGAACAATACTTTCCGTTACATTAATATTGAAGGGAAATGTTAGATACAGAACCAGGATGTTTACTGAACACTTTTTCCCTCTATGTTTAGAATTTTATTATCTCCAGAGGAGATATTTACTACTGCTGAGATTAATTTGATGATTAAAAATTCTTTGTTGCCTTTAGATTTGCCAACCTCTGATTTTCCCTTGATGTGAGTGCAACTCAGACTTGGGAAGATGTCCAAAATGTTTCTAAATTCATCCCTCTACAAATGTTCGTGTTCTGTTTTGATAACGTGGAATTCCTTTGAAAAGACCTAATCATTTTACACAGCCCATTGACTGTCAGTTCTGAACTGCAAGAAACTTCTGACTTGAGACAAAAATTGACCTAGGGAGATAACCTACAGTATAAAGGCTCTCCAGTGTCATTAACCTTCACTAGCCCCTGTGTACCCGTCTAATCCACATGAAAAATAAGCAAAGTCAAACCCTTGAATAAGTTTCATACCAGGTAAAWTTTTTTACCTACCCTCTGTTCAAAATGTGTAAACCACCCTATCTTCTGGCATCTGGTGCTAGACTTCGGGGAGTTTCAATCCCTGTATGTGGGAGATAAGTGTTCATGCTGTAAACAAGTCAGATGTCAAAAGAACAAATAGATGACACACAGGGTGCTGGGTTAGAGTTCAACCGTCAAGTTTTGGCATTATGTGGCAATGCAGAAAGTTMCCTACTCCTACGTGTCTGCACCAACCACCCAGCTCCACTGCCATACTCTTCTGGCTACTGAGCTGCTCCAGCATGACTGAGGAAAGGATCCTTTGGTCCCGCAGTCTGGAATACGTGATGTTCTTTAATTTTAATTCTACTTAATTACTGTGTTGTACAAGGGCTAAACAAACTGCAAACAAATTAAAAAAAAATGATTTTTTCCTATATTAAATAAGAGAAAACAATGTGCTATTGGTTTCCTCCATCAGATCACTGAAAACTTTCAAGAGGAAAGCATTAGTTTAAGAAACCATAATTCACATACTTGTACCAAGATTTACACGGGGACACAAGTAAAAGAACTTAGAAGTATATTTGCTATCAGAATAAAAAATGCCATGTRAATGAGAAATAGCTCTCAGATTAGTTTATATTCGGGGGGGGGAGCTTATGAAGAATTGAGACATTTTAATTTTTCTAACTAAAAGAAATGAAAAATGACAAATTTACAGTAGACCAACTATCATCAGCCTCTATGCTATGGGGTGCTTCGTGGTGACTAGAGGTCAGCATGACCACACCTACACTTGTCTACGCTCGCCGACTCCTGGGGCGGGTTGCTGGGTCCCCCTTGTCCAGCTCCAAGCCTCTTTRCAAGCCAGCTCAGCCCGGATTCAGGCTGTGTTCAAATGTCACGTGTCCCATCAGCAGTCCTTCCTGGCGGGATCCCAGGCGTGGTGTTGCCACAGGGCAGGCGAGATACGTGGCAGCTCACCTGGAGAGAGCACAKCCCCAAAGGAGAAATGAAAAACCCTTGTAGTAGAGGGGATACTCCTTTCTCTGGGGGTCCTGGCCCCACTCAGTGGTGGGCTGGTGTTGGAGCTGGCTTTGGAGATAACCTAAGGGAAGCCTGTTAAGGCATTTTCTCAAGAGAAAAGTCCTTTATCTCGGATTTCCCTGTCCCCCTCAGCTCCAAGGACTCCAGGTTGCAACTTGCAGGACTGAGGACACTTCAGGACCATTTTTCTCCAACAGATTCAGGCCTGATAGGTCTGAAGAGGAATTTTTCTCTCTGGAGCCTCCATCTGGGGAGAGTCTAAACGGCACTTCTACAAGGTCGTTTGCAAACAGGGGGTTTCCCATGTGTTACTACAGGAGATTACCATGTTGCCTGTTCAAAAAGAGTTAAGTACCAAGAAGAACAGCACCGGCTGACTCTCAAGTGCAGGCTGGTGGGCGCAGTCTGGGTGAACCAGCCAGGGGCTCACACCAGTGTCCAGGTGCTCAGGCGGTTTGGTTGTGCTGGGAGAGCAGCAGCACACGCTGTGCAGCGGACGCCCGGCTGCCTCACCTTTGGCAGAATTTCCATTTCTTTCCTCCTCTCCATGTATTTTGTATGCCAACAAACACCAGTGCTGCCGCTTTACTCTGAGGTCCGTGTGTTTGTAAACTGAGGCGGCTCCCGCAGGATGCTCACACAGGTCAGGCCATCCATCCCTGCCCAGCAATGCCCCGGGCGTCCCTGGGTGCAGGAGTCAGAGCGCTCCCCTTGTGCTCTTCAGCATGACCAAGGCAATGCGGAAAGCTGGCGAAGCTGGTTCATTACAGCTTTTTTTCACCCCAAGCTCAGAGTAGCCTCCATCATTTCCCCCTGCACCACACAAAATACAGCCCAGGGTCTTTAGGATGTGTGGCAAACCCCCTTGAAATCATTTTGTCTGCTGCTTCCATAAACACAGACTAGCAGAATCTGATTTTTTCAGGTTTTGTCACATTTTCTGTGAATTTTGAAAGCAAATGTCTCAGAAAGTCCCCAGACAAGTGTGTTTCCAGCATGGGAGGAAGGAAGACCTCAGCTGTGTGCCTCCTGCCCTACCATTCACCCCTACCCAAACTGTGCGGTGAAGCGTGAGCTAGGTGTGAGTTTCTAACCGCTGACACCACCCCAGTCATCCACAAGGACACAACTTTTCTTGCCATTAAATTCCGGTTCATCCGTCTCAGCTTTTCTCAGAATGATTCTCTAGAGAGCTGGAGGTGCGAGTGTGGACRGACATGTTTATATCGCACCAGTCGCTTGGGTGAGACCGATGTGCAGAACTGTGCTTAGCCTTGCTCACAGCAAATGAACCAGGGTATCTGTGCTCTATATGTTTCCAGGCTTTGAAATTTCAAGGGAACTGTATTACAAATTTAAGAGGAAAAATTTTGTGCAATTAATTTTTCCTGAAAAATTGTCATCAGGGTGAAGAAAGAGAAAGCAGACAGTTTTGTTGCTTTGTTTTTTTTTTTTTTAACACTGCAGCTTATCATTGTAAAATTATCTTTGTCAAAACAACATAAGCTTTTTGYCATATCATTGAACATAATGTCAAAACCTTAACATTAAGTCCTTACCTGGCGCAATACAATATTACTGAAAGGCTGGATAAAAAGGACGGGATATATTTGCCATATCATTGTACCTTGCTTTCCTCAATAACTAATGTAAGTTACTGAACCAAAGAAGCCGGTGAGAGGAAAATGAGGTCTTGCTGACAACATTATTTATCTTGTCACCAGAACTAAGATTAGCGCATAAAGATAGTAAGTGCAATTAAAAAGCCATCATCTTGCTGAATAACAGTGAGAGACAGGAAAAGATAAGTCACACCACACCCAGAAACTTCTCTTGCACAGTCACAGAATAACCTGAGTTTCCTGAACAAATGACAGGTGATTTTTTCCAACCTTCAAATACCCATTTTTGTCCTCCTACTTCTAGCTTAATCAAAGACMACATGTGAAAATCTTAAAAAAAATTCACCCTTAAATACTCACCCAGACTGGACGAGTCTGTCCTTTATGCCCACCAGCAGCGTGRTGCATGGGCTCATCTCAGCAGAGGGTCCCCCCCTGTCCCACCTCCTCCACCTCTCCATGCATGCAGCAGTGGGTGGGATGCTGTACCACCAGGCCACCTGGCAGCTCCTCTGCTACTTCTGCTTGGACCATCTCCAGACTCTGCTATCCAGAGGAAAATGAGTACAAAAGCATATTTAATTTCATTTGATCAATACCCACTTGAGAGTAATGAGAGATTACTTCAACAGATGTCCCCTACTTTTCCCCTGGGTATTAATTACGCATACTCCTCCCCACCCCTTGTCAGTGAGACACAGGGGAAACTAGCCACTGGTGATGGCTTATCTGCACAGGTTTCATGTGGCTTGTCATCACAAGACCAGGTTTGGTAGATTGTGCAGCTATTTTGCTAAACAAAAAAAGTGGTTTATTCTGACTTCTGTCACTTTATTTTTTTTTTTTTCAAAGTATAGGATTTTCACAAATATGTGTTTTAAAAACAAATTCTGCCAACTTTTAGATGGTATCTCTCCTTCCTAAAACCTCACTACTGTAAAATCTAAGTTGGAAGTATATCATGATTCATGCAATCTCTTCCTTTCCCACGTGAAAATAATTCTTGTTCCTCAGACACTTTATCTAGCTGCTTTTCACACATGTCTATGTACCTCAGGTGCAAATGCGCGCGCATCAGTCTCAGTTTTTCTTTATTTCAGTTCAGGATGAGTTGTTTTAGACACAGCTCTTCTCTCCAGCCGCATCTCTCCAAGCAACATAAAAATATTGTCATATTTTTCCAAAATGTCACAGCTACTTCCATCCATTTCAAAAGCGATTGCTGCCAGAAGATGTCAGATGGGAAGCAGGCCTTTGGCTGGAGCAGCACATCATGCACACTTGTCTGATGTCCTCCAACGATGCCTTTGGTCCCCACTACTCCACCACCTTCCAGGGGCTGGCAGATCTCCACAGCTTTGCTGCGTGCATGGTCTCCCATCTGCTCTGACGTCCTGATGCCTCCACCTCTGCGCTTTCCAATTGCAGAGGCTTGCTGCTCCCTGCCCGTGCCGGGACGGGGCTGGGTGTGCTGAGGACCCTGAGCCAGCCAGCGCATCAGGGCAGCGCCCGTGGCCAGCACAGCCGCTGTCATGCAGTGAGAGTGCTGTCACGCTGCCGGCTGAGAAAAGTTTCCTTGTGGGTAGATTCTCCTTCCCAGTTCCTCTTTTAGCCATTTTTTGCCTCCCCCTTGCTTGTCACAACCTCCTCCTGCCTGCTTGGCCAGCAGCCTGCGTGCCTGCCTGCCTGCCTGCCTGCTGCATTTCGTCTTCCCCTCTGCAAACAAGCACGTTGCTCCATGACCAGCAAGCACCCCGCTCTGCCCCAAGTGCCTGGCTTTCCCACGTACGAGCCTTGCTGGCCCACCCCTCGCACCCCAGCCGCTTCACAGAGGTGAAGCCCACAGGACTTCACAGTGGCCGCCTGCCTCTGCTGCCTCTCAGTGCTTCTTTGCCTCTTTAAGAAGGTATTGCATCAAGAGGGAAGAAGTGTTTGGGTTTTTTCTATGAGGTTATTTAAGGCTGCCTGTTGCATAATTGAGAAATGTTTCCACCAAGAGATTAGCAGCCTACCCAGCCATGAGTATCTTTTATTCACCCTGCGCTTGGGAGCACACCCAGGCTTTGGGCTTTGTGCTGAGCTATTTGCACTTTTTCACTGCAGTTGTTTTCAGTGGAAAGGGCTGAAGACGTGCTTGTCCTCTGGGGAGAGCCGTGGGAAGGCCTCAGGCACGGCTGGCCCCAGCCAAGCTGTGTCCGTCCCCTCGCCCCACGTGGGACAGACCAAAGGGGCCCCAGCTCGGTGGGTAAGGCAGGGATGGCTCTCACACCATCCGACTGCACCCTCCATGTTTCGGAGAACGCGACGTGGGTGTACAACCTCACCCTGCCTCTTGCTAGCCAGAACAGCCAGTGCTGCAGCTGCCCTGGTGCAAGACTAGGCTTTATTTCTAACCATAACAAAAGCACGGGACAATGCTACCTCATGGCAACAGAAGAAAATATATTCTCTAGACCTCCCAGAGAAACAATCTAGTCATCTGTGGTCCTCTACAGACGTCTTCTATACCTACCTTTTCTGAGGCATCACCTCCCCAGAGGCATGCATGTGCCCTCTCTCCCTCCTCACTCGGACCGACTGGCAGTGTGCCCACACATGTCCCATGGAGCCAGCAGCCCGCATGGGTCCTTCAAGAGCTGCTGTGCTCTGCTTAGGTGATTAAGGCTAAAAATGGCACAAGAGCTTGGGAGAATTGTTCCCTGAAGAACCACTTCCTGCCATTGAACTATGCTTTTTTTTTTTCCTTTTTTTTTTTTTTTGGCTTGAGAAGTCACATAGCTACTATTTGTAAATGTTTCCTCTCTCTTGAATCATTTTCTCTGTGTCCCCTCCATTTTATAAAAGGGAATCCAGATGCCTCCTGGTCTTTCCAGTGTCTGTTGAAGGTAGAGAAAAAAACACATAGCTGACTTTCATCCATTAGAGAATCCAATAAAATATTCAAACGCCACAGCAATGAGCAAGATACAGCTATGTGGGCTATAGCTCACTCTTCAGAGCTTCATGATAAATTTGACCCATGTTTCTTTCTAAAAGCAAAAAAGAGGGATGATGCGCTGTCCTGGTTTCAGCTGTGATAGAATTAATTTTCTTCCTAGTAGCTGGTATGGTGCTGTGTTTTGGATTTAGTATGAGAAGAATGTTGATAACACACTGACGTTTTAGTTGTTGCTAAGTGGCATTTACACTAGTCAAGGACTTTTCACCTTCCCATGCTCTGCCAGGTGCACAAGAAGCTGGGAGGAGACACAGCCAGGACAGCTGACCCAAACTGGTCAAAGGGATATTCCATACCATACGACGTCATGCTCAGTATATGAGCTGGGGGGAGTTGGCTGGGGGGCAGCGATTGCTGCTCGGGGACAGGCTGGGCGTCAGTCAGCAGGTGGTGAGCAATTGCATTGTGCATCACTTGTTTTGTATATTCTTTCATCATTATTATTATTATTTCTCTTCCTTTGCTGTCTTTATCTGAACCCACGGGTTTTACTTTTTTTTCCCCCCATTCTCTTCCCCCATCCCACTGGGGGGAGGGGGCGTGTAAGCGAGCGGCTGTGTAGTACTTAGTTGCCGACTGGGGTTAAACCATGGCATGTACTTTAGATGAATCAGGTAAACAACCCGTACTTGCCTGCGCACTTTATTTATGGACTGCATGGTTGTCAGCTTGAAGGAGGCAGACAGTCAGTGACAGCTTTCCCAGTGACCGGTGTCACTTGGAGGTTCTCAGGTTCAAACCCATCACTCTGAGGGCTGAGTTACCAGCACAGCAGAGGAAGGCCTGTCTACCTAAGCATACTCATTCATTGATTAAAACTGCAAAAGGAGAAGATCAGAGAAGAATCTCTTTCCTCCTTAAACTTCATGCAAATTTCAATGTTGAGACAGAAAGTGACCCGATGAGCCATTAATATCCTTACTGTCCCAAGGGGCACCACCAGMCAGGCAAGATGCTGCTCATCAACACACTTTAGTTCTCCCATAAAGAAGGTCCTAGAAAATCCCACTGCTACGAGCTGCCTCTCTACCTGTATTTTTATTACTTGACATCCTTTTCCTGAGGAAGGTGTCACCTCCACCTGCTTATACAGAACTGACATAGCTTTGCCCGGGGCTTGAAATCTTCCATTGCCATCCCTTCAAATCTGAGTGCAAGAAGTACACYAGCGCCTGGGTTAACACCGCAAGCTTTCCAACAAAGTTTCCTGGCAGCTCTCCACTTCAAAACTCTTCTTATACCTTGACTGTTGGTGAAACAATCTGATATCAAAGATAGAAAACGCTTGAAACTAAAAATACAGAGCAGCCAGGGGTATTGTGTGTGGTTGAATAAGGGGAAGTACTTGACCTCGTGGTGCCCCGGGTTCCAGATGAGCAGTCCCGGGCCTTTTGAATCAGTATCTGGCAGCTTGCTTTTTTGTCAGTGTTCATCCTTGACATTATGTTCACATCTTTAGCTAAATAGTAATAACAACTTCATATAAATGTTTGCTGATGGGCATTCACGACAGCTGCTGAAGGTATGCAGAACAAACAGTATGTACCCACGAGGAGCAAGGTACAGCTGCTGCAGCACATTTAACGTGCACTCCTTCCAGCCACGCAGAGAAAGAAGGAAAAGGTGAACAAAGTACTCATTACGTGGAGAGAGGAAACAAGAGCATTGGAGTTCAATTTCCACTACCTAGCATTCAGATGAATCCTTTCTAGAGGCCTGTCTGTGAATAAGACAATTTTGTGGGTTTGGGGGGATTCGAGGCAGTTCTTGAGTCTCCCACAATTTTCCTATATAACCTAGACAAATCATTTAACCTATCAATGCTTCCGTTGTTTTTTTTTTAATAGCATTCCTAGTAACACTGCTCTGCATAACATTTTCATATACTAGATCAGGTGTTTGAGATATTCTATGAAAATGCATATTATACATACATACCTAATCCTGCCTCCTAGTGCTGGTGCAGCAAACAAAAGACACCATCCTCTCTTGAAGGTACAATGTCTCTGTAAGAGAAGATGATGGGCAGAGCTAGGCTCATAGCCCGCAAGCTCTAAACAGAGGTTCATAATCACAACTCACTTTCTGTTTGGCATCACAACAGGCAGTTTCATCAAGGACTGACTAAACAGGGATGCAAGATTAGCTTGATGGTCTGTTAAGAAATCCCTCATTTCCCCATTTTAGAAAGCTGCAACCATGTATTTTCTCCGAATTTGCACGAGTCCTGGTCCTGTTATTAGAAACAACAGACAGAACTCCGGAGACTTACTGGCAATTGACATAAATGGACAGAAAGTTAATAAATAAATCACCACTCAGCATAAGAAAAGTCTCTAGACTACAGTTGTGTAACTCCTCATTTGCATCATCTGAAATTTATACTGATTTCTAGTGCCATGACATTAATAAAAAATTAAAAAAAAAAGATTTTGCACAATTTTTATGAAGTCTTGTAAATAAATTTACAGTCATCAGTTTCACGTGATGATACACCCTGGAGAAAGAGCCTTCCTTTTACCGGAAGACTAAGATGAAGGTAAAAATTTGATTGAACTACTTCAGCCTCAGTTAAATCTCATCTCAGACACTCTCAGCTGACCCCAGTAGTTTCATTTTGAATATAGTAGCTAATAATCTAAATTCAAATCTCACTGCTGGAGTGAAAAGCTGTAGAAAAAACACCTATACTCTTCGCCTGGGAATTTGCTACAAGATTTTGAAGACAATTGTCATGGTCAACAAGATACACCAATCCCTCCTTGTGGGCCAGTTATTTTAGGACCTATTGCCTGACCTGTCTGCCATTCTCCATCACTGTTTCTTCTTAAACCCTGGCAGTGCATATCAGAGCCTGCACGAGTGACAGTAACCAGCAACTCAGCCTAGTTGGGCAGAGTTTTTTGGTGCCACACTACTTTTCCAGGATACCAGTGATTAACCCAGTGCTTTATCTAGTGCTTACATTTCGCTGGTTTATTTAAAAGATTTTATCAGATATGGATACAGAAGCAAAGATTTCCTGTCACTAGGCACTCATCATAATGCTTGGTAACCGGGATGCAGCATTGCTTCAGATCCGGCAGAACTGCCTTGAACTTCTGCTCCTCTCTTAAGATGAACCCAGAATTTTCACATTTTAAATGTACAAGAAACTGTTAAAACTTTTCTATTTTAAAAAATTACTCTTCTCTTTCTAATCTATGTATAACCAAAAAAGCTGCTCTACAGGGAAAAAAAATTTCCTTAAAACAAGTAATTTAATTCCCTGGCCAAGAATGAGAKAGCTCCAGGAACCGTAGGTGGAAAAAACTTGCCATACTGAAGACAGTGACCAATTTTCCTCTCGCCTTTCTGTGAGGCCAGGTTTCCACATTCTGCCTGTAAAATCAGCCTGGATATCGTAATGATTATAAAAAGCAGGTAGTCAGGAAGAAAATGCGTTATAAAAGTTAGTCACATCTAAAGTGGTTGAAAAAAACCTGACAGAACACTTATGAATTAAAAAAAATGCAGTGCTATCAAAGCGATATTTCACAATATCACATCAGTTCTGCCAAAATACTATTTCAGAGAAAATGAGAAATTCCTGACATAATCAGATGATCTGCTTAAATTTCTCATTTAAAAAAAAAAAAAAAACCAACACTGAAACTACAGGTTTTTGTTAAAGTGAAATTCCTGTGTGAGTCCAAGTTAGACTAATTGCAGGTCTAGATTTCTTTTGCTGAATTGTTACCACTTACCTAGCATTCTTTGGTGACAAGTTCAACATTCAGATTTCAAAAATTTCAAAATCCTTTATGAAAGAAAATCTTCAGCCCCTTTTAATGATTTTTAATTTCCTTTCTTAAAGATTTTTAACATAACAATTTGATTTCTAAATGGTAAAAGAAACAAAACAATGTTTAATATACAATGTTTCATACTCCATGAGTGTTATATTTCCTTTACAGATTGGATCAACATTTTCAAATATGGCAGACTAAAGCTAAGTACCTATATCCATGCATACACCACCTCTGAAAATGCAAAGTTAGCATTTATTTCCCTCAAGGAAGACTACTGCATTTATGTAAAAGGCTAAAAGTGGATGTTACAGGGCACAGAATTCCACATTGACTGAGACATTGGCACCTCTGCATTCACACACCCCAAGCAGGAGCCAGAAAAGTACTTAAAAGAGAGGAGTACATTTTCTGTTAATTCCTGACATACAAAATGGCAGAGGAAAAAACTTTCACAGGATGCTAGATGGCGGCACCTTGCTGCAGTCAAGTAGTATATTGGGGTTTTTATCCTCACCCTGTTATCCAGGGCCATTGCGTTACTATTCTGCCTGGACTGTGTCACAGCTGAATGGGACTGTTGTAATTTATGACCTGGTCTGGGAGGCATGATCCATACCCGACAGTCACCTCCTCTGCCCTGGGGTGCTGTTCCCCTTGCTGTGCTTGTGGTCAGCTCAAAGCAGTGTGGACATGCTGCCAAGCCATTGGGAACCATTGAAATAAGTCACCTGTAGGTAACTCGCCTATGTAGTAGGCACACAATTTCATTTTCATTGGTCTTAACGTTCTATATCTGCCTGATCCACTGAAATCATTGCATCATTTCGAGTTTCATTGCAGATATTTTAGGCTTATTAAGGTCCTAATTTAGATGCCATGTAAAAGCCAGGGCCTGATAGGATTGTCACAGTATAATTAACATTCAAAAGCATTTCAAAGGCTTGCTAAGTATGGACAACATAACTGGATTAAAGTTTTACTTTCTAGGTTGCAGTGACCAGTTCTGACTTTCTCTGCAAGCCTGATCACAGCAATACCTGTTGACAGAATTCATTCTTCCTTTTCTCCAAGAACAAAAGTTTGCTGTGATTCTCTAAGTATGAGTCACTAGATATCTTATGGAGAAGAGATAATACACCACTGAAGCTTTTGGAAGGACCCCTAAGATATCTTTACCTTGATTTGGCAATAGTGAGGCAAGCCAAAGGTCAGTCTTGGGGAAGAAGTGTTTCAACAGCAATGCAGATGTGGCCAGTGAAATAATACTACATTCCCAGATTTCACAGGAGCTAGTGTGGATGCACCAGCTACACCCACATTGCAAGCCCTTCCCTTCTTTCCCTAAGTGTCCACTTGAGGTCCTGTCTGAAATGATACCCAGTGCACAAACCTTTTTGGCACCTTTGACAAGACCCCTCCGTCACACTAACTAACCCCATAATGCCCTCATCGGATGTGTCCTGTGGCTCATGAAGTCCCGCTCAGACAAGTGGCCTTACCCACAGCTGCCTTTTCTGCTGTGATGGTGTGCAAAACTGAGGAACAGGGAGCAAAAAACCACACAGATCTACGGAGCTGTCTGTACAGGTAGCAAGACCTTCATAGGGCTGGCCTGCCATTTGATCACTAGGGCTGTGAATCTACAACTAGAGATAGCAAAAGGTGCAAGTCAGCCACCCCTTGATACATGGCAGATTGGTAAAGCTGACAATGATCAACATGGGATTACTGAGATAAAATACAAAAAAGGTACCTTTTCAGTTTACTCATGGCCACAGAAGTGCAATAAACAAACATATGGACAATTAGCCCTCTTTGACATTTCAGGACACAAGCCTAGCCTTTGCATTGTAAAGCCATGCATTAAAAAGTATGCTTGATCACTGTCTGCTAAAGCATACACACAGAGGATCCCACAAAAGACAAAAAAGAGGCATCTTACAGCCATCAGCTGATCAGTGGGGCCTCACTAACAGATACCATGTCCATCAGCTCCCTCGCCCCATTATAAATGCTGGATGAACTCTCCATCAACTCAGGACCACCACTAGCAAGTATGGTCAACCAGCAGCTGCAGGGAACCTCTGCACTGGCCCAGACCATGCCTCCCATGAGCTCCGCAGCTCCGCATCTAGCTCCTGCTGGTGTGATGCTTGGAGCTCCTGCTTTGTGTGCCATGGCTTTGACAGGCTTTTACAAGAGCCTGGGGCTGCCAGTCCACTATTTCTGCACATCCTCTCAGAGATGTTGAAGAAAGGTTACATGTGCCCAGGCTGCTCCCAGCGTAGCAGAAATGCTGGGGGCTAACAGCCCACTTGGATGCCCTTCCCAGTGCACCCAAGGGCAGGCCCTTCCCAGTAGATCATTGAAAGAAGGCTCAAAGCCAAGTAGACATGCTAGGTATTTCATTTCCATGATTTCTAGAGGGTCCTCTGAGACTCAGGAGGAAGGAAAAAAGACTGAGAAGCAGCAGAGGGAACACCAAGGTTAGAGAAAGGAGGAAGAGGAGGAGGTGCTTCATAGCAGAGCAGATAAACCCTGCAGCCCATGGAGGCCCCACACTGGAGCAGATGGATATTCCTGAAGGACTGTAGCCTGTGGAGATCCCACACTGGAGCAGTTTTTTCCTGACAGTAACTGCAGTCCATGGGTAATTCACACTGGAGCAGAGGAAAAGTGTGAGGAGGAAGGAGCGGCAGAGAGAAACCACTACGTACTGACCATAGCCCTTCTCCCCCTGGCACCACTTGGGGCAGGTAGAAGAGTCTGGATTGAAGGAGTGAAGTTAAACCTGGAAAAGGATGGAGGAAAGGTGTTGTTTTAATGTTCTTATTTTTGTTTCTCACTACCCAAATCTATTTTAATTGGCAATAAATTACATTGATTTTCCCTAGTTGAGTCTGTTTTGCCTGCAACAGTAATTGGCAAGCAATGTCCCTGTCTTTATCTTGGCCCATGAGTTTCTCATCCTGTTTTCTCCCTCTCTCCTACTGGAGGAGGAGGGGAGGGAGGAGCAAGTGAGCAGCTGGGTGGGCATTTGGCTGTAAGCCACGGTTAACCCACCACAGTCCTCTTTTGGCATCTGTGGACTTCTACTTTGTGGGAAGGGGCAGAGGTATGCTACTTTTGTTTTGCCCTTCCTCTGCCACCCAAAAGCATGTCCAGCACAGAGACAGACTGACCAATACTCCATATCTGGGACTTCTAGCAACATCTCAAACTGAGGCAGGAGCGCCTCCTCATAGTCCCAGCAGGAAATGTCACCCTTGGCCTCTACTAGAATTAGGCTGGGTCTAGCACTAGAGGACAGCTCAGGACCTACATGCTCAGGTTCAGTGCTGACCAGGCTGTCCTGTTCAGGCTGGTTTTGTGAAGAGTTACTGCACAAAACTCTGCACTGCACTGCACCCCACAGCCCTCCTTATCTGGGGTGGCCCAACTACCAACACACAGAATAACCAAGATTGCTTATATAGCCAATAACCTTGTCAGGGTGGGTTGTCCTGCCTCTTTGGCCTGTCCACATGAATATGTCCATGAAAAGACTGATAGCCTTTATAAAAATAATAATGCATCTTTAGTATGGATTATAGCAGAATAAGAATTTGTGTGTGGCCTTTTGTTACTGAATACAGCCATCTAGTGGTTAATTCTTGTTTATTCCCTACAGTTTTCAAAAGAGAACAGCGCTGACAAGTAAAGAAAGACCAAGAGAATGAGGGTGCACAAACAAGAAAACCTTCCTCCTTGTCCAGCGCATAAGGATTACCCTTGGGGTCTGACTTGAAGAGGCCAGTTGGCCATCTCAACTTGTGGCTATGGGTAGACTTTCTAAAAACGAGCCATGGTAAGGTCTGGGCACTGAATCCCCACCAATAGCAGCTGGGTAATTCCTGACAGAAATGGCAACAGTTCTATTGCTCCTTGTGTTAATTCAGTGTTTATGTGATTACATATCCATAAAAATCCCGTACCCAAACACTTAACTTCCTGGTGTACTTTTGGTCCTTTTCCTTTACATGTAACAGGTTCATTTCCTAAATAAAATATTTTGTTACTCATTTTCTAAAAAAATCCTAGGCTATTTTAACATTTTTACTTTGGGTCAGAGAAATGCTCATTCAAAAGTCTTAAAGAAATGCATGAAAACTGAAATAAAAAAGAAGAGCACAAGTATGTAACAGGTTTATTTCATATAAATTGGTTCACACATCCTAAACAGGTTGTGTGGGAATACTTACTATTTAGCTAATAGTCAAATAATAAAATAATAAAAAGGAATTGCATAAGAAACTGCAGAAATGTCTAACAATTGATCTAATTCATATCACCAGCTGAATACTAGAAAAGCTTGCTGGTCGGCCTGAGTAGCAGGTTCTATTTCCTGTTAAATTACTATCACAAGGTAACAGAACTCAACTAGTTTCCCATTTCTGTTGTATCTTCTCCCTCCGCCTTCCAAGAGGATGCCAGCTGATCCCTGGTCTGGGGCAGGTACCACCACACACACCACCCTCTCTCCCCTGCCCTCAGGAAGCAGTTGCCAATGGAGCATGCAGAGGGTGGCAGCACAAGGAATGGGTTTATGCCAGCAGGAGGAAAGAAAAAGCAGTTTTGGTCATCATTAGACCCAGCTGTAGGTCCTCCGGTGCTACGCTGCCTATGTGCTGCGTGAACTGTTTAGGGGCCCCGCGTAGCTGTACCACCTCAAAGCAATGCATGAAAGGAGGCAGGACTCCCCCCTCCACCATAAACATTAATGGTGCTTGCTTTAACCAGGGACTCACATCACAGTCTAGCCCTTAAATTGTCAAAAATAAAACGAAACAGTATAACCATCAGTGCCTATGTTTGTATTCTCATACCAATACAGCTTGTTCTACCTTGTGTGGCAACCCTCCTACAGAAGCAAACCAGCATTTCAATATGAAATGCATACAAATGAGCCAAATTCTATTTTAGCAGGTTATAGCCACATCATGAAGACAAGTCCTTTCAGGCACACATTATTAACATAGGAGAACATGTGAATTTATACAGGTTTGTGAGAAAAATGTAGACATCTAGGGCCAAAGGAAGCATTCCGCTTCCCTGGTTTAACCTGCTGTATCACATCAGCAATATATTTCACTGGTAGCCTTTGCTTTGATTGCGTGTGAACATTATTCCGCCATGCAAAAAGGCAATGGGCTGGTCCTGCTGAGCTCCCCCTTCGAGCTCACAGACTCACGGGTCAGCTGTGTTTCTGCCACCCGTATCCTCACAGCCCAGGGATTCGGGTGCCTGCAAGCCAAGGCCCAGGTTTGCAAGGCATGGTTGCATGACCTTGGTGCAGCTTTAGTGAGGACACCATGATGAGCTGTGGGGGAGTACTTAAGTTAAATTCGTATAATGTAAGAGAAGTAAAAGCAGACAGGAGTAAAGTTGTTGAGACAGGATTAGTTCCTAACAAGAGGACTCAAGCGACAAATGCCAATGTGAAATAGTATAAACCCCTAAGAAATAAAGCAGAGAATCAGAATGGCTCAACAAGACCAAGCATCAGCCTGTTCCGAGGACCGATGGAGGCTGCCGCTTCCCCTCGGCACGGAGAGCTGCCAGGCCAGCAGGGACAAATGGCATGTCTGAGTGCCAAAATGCAGTTCAGTAGCACACTAGCCCCAGCTATCTTCTGTGTGTTTTAGTCAACAGATTATCGCTGTATACTCATAAAGTTGTGCACAGCCTCCTTGCACCACCTTCACGCAAAACAAGAGATGCCTGAGCGAAAGCAAACCAGTGAAGGGATGGTCACGAATTGTACTGTGCACCATCCTATTAAGAACGTAATACTGCTACAGCGTGATGTTAGCATCAGGATTTCTGGGAAGAAAGGGTTTAGGGCCCTCCTGTTGCAAGTTCTTTATTTTTAGTGCTATTTAGTGCCACTGAGCTTTGGAGTGCTATAGGGCTGGCTGGCGCTGACCCCACAGAGCTCTGTGTGTGTGTGTGCTGAGCACCCGAAAAAAGCTACACCCCAAAGCAGCTGGTGGGGTCACAGCCCACAGCTCCTCTGGGGACGAGATTCAGCTGGGATGGGCTTGCTGGGTTTCTGTTGATCAGGCTGAGCCTTTCCCATGCAGCCAGCTTTTGGCACCTTCCTCCTCTTGCACAGAGGTCACTGGTCCATCTGTCTGCCCCCATCTGGGGGAGACCTAGCTTTAAATCCAAGGTACTTCTGGGAGCCTGTCCCAGGTTTCATATAAGTTTTTTTAGCTATGTGGCATGTTGGAATCGGAGAAGGCAGTTTCCAAGATTGAGGCAAGAAGGCGGCCTAAGCTGTTCCCTAGCTGCTGCTCATTCCTTCTCTTAGGAAGTTGAAGAGTGTGAAGCTGGCCTTGCCAACAGTCATTCCAGAGCACTGTGGATGCCACGGAGGAGGACTGCAACACCTACGCACGTTGTACCACAGGCACAACAGCTCCTTCTGCACCAGGCACACAGAGGCTGACCGCTGCCGGGCCAGGGACGGCTACCAGATGCCCCAGCTCCCACCCAGCTCTGCAACAGGAGTTTCCTGGCCTGTCCCCTCTTGCGGTTTAACAATTCACGGAAAAATGAAAAGCTCTGCTGAGTTTCTTATGGCCGTAAGAAACCCCCAGCCTGGGACAAGTTCTGAAATGACTGATTGCCCCAAGCGCAAAGGTATCTATCGGCGCTTGCTCTGCATTTGCCTTGCCGCTGAGACGGGCCCGGCTGGGAAAGCCCTGCCCGCCCCGGGGAGCGCCTGGGCCGGCCCCGGTGCCGGCTCCCCTCCGCCTCCTCGGCGCCTGCGGCCCGGCAGCGCCGCCGGACGCC